>PVJD01001909.1:0-230711 GCA_004026545.1 Mormoops blainvillei | reverse complement strand
TCCAATCTAACTCAGTTCTGTCACTTTTCTAGCTGAAGGAGAATCAGTAGGAAACAAATCCTCACTCAGGGGCAGGCTTCAAAGGCAGCATTGAGACATTTCCCCTGAAGGCCATGTTCAGCTGCAGAACTATTGTTGGTTTGAGGTTGTGCCTGTGAAGATGCCCTCCAGTTTCCTGGCTAGAAAGCTCCCATGTTTCCAGTCCCTGAACGTCAGTTCAGTGGCAGAGCCAGCAGGAATGAGCAGGGTTCCAGCTGGCAGTCTCAACCCAGCCTGGGAGCACAGTTTTCCATTCTGCTGATGACCTAGGGCCAGCCTGGTGGCCTGAGGATCCTTCAGGAAAGGGCATGCTTTTGTGCAGCTGCCATTCCTATTAACCTGGCCCTGCTCCCCTGCTCAAGTCCTGACCTCTAGGGTCAGACATCCCATTAGTTGCTATAAATGGTTCTGTTTTCACATGTACTTCATGCACATACACCCACACTATCCATCTTTCTCTGAAACTGGTGAGCAAGTTGAGAGCTAGCTCTGCAGGGTCATCAGACCCCACCTCTACACTCCGCATGGTGGCAGTTAGGGCTACCTTGGGAACATGTACATTGCTTTTTGGCTTTTATTGCACAGTCAGTACTATAAATCTTCTGTTTTGAGTATTTTGTAACTTTGTAGCATTTTGTTGTGTAGAGTAAAAGGATTGTGTTGAATAAACCTAGGATTAGAATGCAAAAAAAAGAACGCTCAAGGAACTTAGAACTTCAAGGAACTTAAAACTTCAAGAAACTTAGAACTTAAACAGCATGAAAAAGGACAGTGAAACCAGGAAAAGGTAACGAACGATGCACTAACTGAAATGAAAAATAAATTACAGGGAATCAACCATAGAGTAGAAGTAGCAGATTTGGAACATAAGGAAGCAGAAAACACCCAATCAGAGACGCAAAAAGAAAAAAGAATCCAAGAAAGACAAGGATAGTCTAAGGAGCCTCTGGAACAACTTCAAGCATACTAACATTTGCATCACAGCTGGTGCTACAAGGAGAAGAGAGAGTTTACTAGTGGACAAGCTTGTACCTTCGGTCCGCCCCTTCTCTGTGAGCCAAGATACCTGATGCTTAGCAGACTATGTGGAGCTGGAGGGAAGAGGAGGTGCCCCTCTGCAGGTGGGGCAAGAAGTCCGGAGGCCCAGCTGATCACAGCATCTTGACTGCATGACTGCCCAGCCCAGAGGCAGTGGGAACTCTGGCAGACATGGTCAGTGGAAGGGCACTGCCTCCCCCAGTGGTAGTGGTGATTGGCCCTGGTTGCAGTGGAGCACTCACCCAGAGATGGCTGAGCCACCGCAATGCGGCCTGAGGCCCTGAAGCCAGGGAAGTGGGGCAATCTCAGATGCAGTGGAGTCACGGCAGTCACCCCCACGAGTGGCAGGGGATGTTTTTACACAGAGTGTGCTGAAAGCTAGAAGGATGAGTGGACAGGGCCCAGGCATGCCTCGAAAGATGGAAAGATAAATGTGCATGATCCAGCATGCTAAGGGCTAGAGGAATGAATGGATAGGGCCCCGACGTGCCAAAAGCTAGAAAGATAATTGGATAAAGGGAAAAACCCTTGTCCCCAACCTCATACCAGATTGGGGGTAGGACCAAGGGAAAGCAGGCACATGCACCACAGAAGTCAGAATGGTGTGGTGCTGAACCAGAGAGGCTTGTCAGTCTAGCCTGGGGAAAGAAGGGATTAGTTGGAGGTGAACCCACCCAAAGTGCCTATAAGTTTAGGAAGTTAATTGCTCTTTCTGAGAAAGCCCCTGGCCTGCCCCACCTGGCTGGTCCCATACCCCAAACAGATACAGGGCAACAAAGAAACACACTCTCTCCTTCATACCCTCTCTCCTGCTTGCCACTCACTGTTCTAGACCTGCACTCCTTTTGCTGGTTGCTCACTCACTGCTTGGGATCTGCCCTCTTGCTTGTCACTCAGGATGGCTCTGCTCTCATTGCATGCTGCTCGGGACCTACACTCAGACAGTGCACTGACCTGTCCTCCATGGGCCACGTGGCCTTAGTAGCCACATGGCCCATGGCCTCCAGGAGGGAGTCTTTTTCTCGCTGACCTGGTGAAGCATTTGCTGATGTCCTTGCTTGCCCTCCTGTCCAGGAGCAAGTGGCCTTGCAGCCCTAGCAGCCATATAGCTGTGGCTGCATTGGCTCCACACATAGCCTCCAGACGGGGGACCTGAAGCCAAACAAGCTAAGCTCTCTGGATGGTCACTTAGCAACTGCCTCGGGCTCCAAAGGACAGTACTTTAAAATGGAGCAGAAACTATGGGCACTGCCTTTTTGTTCTGGTCTTGATGAGGATGGCAGGGTTTTGTCTGGGTTTTGTCTGGGTTTTGCAGAGGAGATGAGCTTTGTGACAGGGAGTCCCCCATTCTCCAAGATGGTGCAGCATCCAAATAAAAGCTTTTCCCTTTTGTATCACCACCTGCCTCATGATTTTGACTTTTGTGGCAAAAGGCAACTGAACCCCCCGCCCCCTTTTTTTGAAAATTGAAAATCTGTTTGAAAAAATAATGACAGAAAACTTCCTTACCTGGTGCAGGAAATAAACATACAAATCCATGAAGCACAGAGTCCCAAGCAAGATGAACTCAAGGAGGCCCACACAAGATACATCATAATTAAAATGCCAAAGGTTAAAAGACAAAGAGAGCATCTTAAAAGTGGCAAGAGAAAAGCATTCTATATTGTACAAGGGAGCTCCCATAAGACTGTCAGCTGATTTCTCTGCAGAAACTTTGCAGGCCAGAAGGGAGTGGCAAGACATATTCAAAGTGAGAAAATCTTCAACCAAGATTGCTGTACCCAGCAAAGCTATCATTTAGAATGGAAGGACAGATAAAGAGGTTCCCAGAGAAGAAAAAGTTAAAGTAATTCATCATCACCAAATTAGTATTACAAGAAATGTTAAAGGGCCTTCTTTAAGAAGAAATAAAAATTAAATAAATAAATAAATAAAAATATCAATAATAGCCATAAAAAAGAATGAAATCTTTAAAAAAATATTTTTTATACTCAGGATAGCTTTTTAAAAAAACTTCATTTTTTAGAGAGAGGGGAAGGGAAGGAGAAAGAGATGAGAGGGAGAGAAAAAAAGATGTGTAAGGGAAATATTTGTTGGCTGCCTCTCATACGCCCCCAACTAGGGACCTGGCCCACAATCCAGGCACGTGCTCTGACCGGGAATTGAACGGGAGACCTTCTGGTTCACAGACCGATGCTCAAGTCATTGAGTCGCACCAGCCAGGACAAAAGAATAAAATCTTACCATTTGTGACAGCATGGATGGACATAGAGGGTATTATGCTACGTGAAATAAGTCAGAGAAAGACAAATACAATATGTTTCACTTATACGTGGAATCTAAAGAACAATATAAACAAACAAAACAGACTCATAGATACAGGAAACAAACTGAAGATCAGCAGAGGGGAGGAGCATTGAAGAACTGGGTGAAAAAAGGTGAAGGGATTAAGAAGTACAGATTGGTAGTTATAAAATAATCACAGGGATGTAAAGTACAGCATAGGAAATATAGTCAATAATAGTGTAATAACTATGTATGGTGGCAGTAGGCACTGGAAATATTAGGGGGAACTCTTTGTAAAGTATATTTGTCTAACCACTATGCTGTACACCTGAAACTAATACCAAGTAATATTGAATGTAAACTGTAATTGAAAAAAGTTTTTAATTAAAAAAGAAAAAAATGCAGGTGCCATGAGGTAGGCAAGCTATAAGCCTTAGTGTGGTCATTTAGAAATGATCTGTAATTAGGCTTTGGAGAGTTGCTTCTCTCCCCAACTGCAAATTTGGTGTGAAGTTTATGAATAGCTAAGGGAGTTCCTAGGAACATTTTGCTTATTAGTACCATGACTGCTGCTTTTTTAAAAAAGCCTTTTGGCATACCACAGTTTGCTTACGTGTTCTTAAGTTGATGGACATAAGGGATTGGTTCCTTTCCCCCCCCTTTATTTTTGTTGGCCCCTTCAAATAAAGGTTCTATGATCATTCACGTACAAGCCTTTGTACATGCTTTCATTTCTTTTGGGTGAATATATAGGAGTGAAATGACTGGATCATATGGTAGATAGACGGTTAACCCTTTAAGGAATTTCCAAGCAGTTTTCCAGAGTGGTTGTGTAATTTTACATTCACAAAGTAACGTATGAGAATTCTAGTTCCCCCACATGCTTCCAAACAATTGGTGTACACAGTATGGCACATCTTTTTAATTTTAGCTATCCAAATAGACGTGTATGTACCTTATTGTTTTAATTGGCATTTCCCTAATGGCTAATATTGACTTGAATCCTTTAAAATCTACTGAAACCTGTTTTATGGTCCAGAATATAGTCTGTGTTGGTAAATGTCCCACAAGCACTTACTTGAAAGGAATAATGTATTCTGCTTTCATTGGCTGGAATATTTTATAAATGTTAGGTAGGTTGAGGTGCTTAACGGTATCACCAGGCTTTGTTGAAAATGTTATAATTCAAGTGTGGTTGTCAGAACAAGGTACAGAAATGGAATAGTTTCTCCCCGTGAAGTGCTGTGCTTTCTGTGTGATTTCTGTGGGCTCTGCTTCTATACTTGGAGTTAACTGTGTTTACCGAGATTGTCCTACTTTCTTCTCTAAATTATCTCTACATCTGTAGCAGAAACAATATAATTTGTTAGTAAATTTCTCATATTAGAATAATCCTTCAGGAACCAGCTCTGTCCCTTTGTAGCCGGTTGCAGAGTGGGTTTTGTAATTTGCTGTGTCCATTGTGGTTCAGAGTGCTGGCTTGCTTTGACTGGTCTGGTGTACATTTCTTGGCTTGGTTTCCAGGGTCTGCTAATTTTCTGAGAAAGGGCAGGTTCCTTTATTTGAGTCTTACTCTTTTATTGTTTCTTTGTTTTTTAATTTTATTTATTGATTTGAGAGAGAGAAAGAAACACTGATTTGTTGTTCCACTTATTTATGCACTCATTGGTTGATTCTTTTATGTGCCCTGATTGGGGATCGAACCCACAACCTTTGGAGTATTAGGACAACACTTTAACCAACTGAGCTACCCAGCCAGGGCCCACAGTGTTATTGTTTTTTTTCTGAAAGCCTGTGAATGGATAAGTTTGGGCTTGGATCATTAAAACCATCCCCAAATCATCATTGATTTATTCTCCAAAGAAAATGTAAAGTGGACTTTTAAAAAATGTATTGCTTTGATTCATCTTTGCTCGTTCTAACATGGTAACCTATAAAAGGGCCTTTTCAGTTAATTATTTGTTTATAAATCATTGGGTTAATTTTCAGAATGAATGAATTGGTACTTTGTGTTCAATTAGTAGCTTCACTGTTGAAACTCTTAGAAATCTTAAGGACAGATTAGCCAGTATGGATTCCAGGTTAAATACCCAGCAAGATTCTCACTGGACATCACATGCTTTAAGAATAAAGGCTTTTGTGAGTTAAGGAGGGAGTCATTCAGCTATTTCAAGAAATCATCTGATACGGGGACCTTTGAACCCAATGTCTCAAACACCCTGAGCTTTGAGATGGAGGGATGGTGGCTGCCATCTCTTCCCATTGTGGAGGGAGAAAAGGGAGATGCCATCTCTGGCTCAAGAATCCTGGACTGTTAGGGTAAATTAGCTTGAGCCGGTCCAGTTCCAGTCTGGTTTTATGTTGCATGCCGTCAACAAATGATGTTGAAAGGGCTGAATGTTACGGCATCTGCCAGCCTGCCCAGTGCCGAGGAGGCCCTGAGGAACATTTGTGGATGGTATGGATTATGGGTTTGGCCTCAGTCAGGCCTCATGCCCATCATAGTCTTAGCTCTGATTCTTCACGTTTGAAACAGCCTTCCTATGCCCTATCCCTAAGTATTCACATCCTGAAACCCTCCTACCTTTCTTGATATCTTTCTTGTTTTCCTGTATGGTCCTTCCCTCCTTTTGTGGTTAAAGGTCACCTCTTCCTGGCTAACTCCCTCATCTTTTTTTCCCTCTCCCTCCCCACTATCTTTCCACCCTCTTTCTTTCATGTTCTTTGCTCATTTTGTCTTTTACTCTTTTTTTTTTCTTTCTTTTTAAAGTTTTCATTATGGAGAAGTTCAGTTATATACAAAAGTAGAGGGAACAGTGTAATGTTTCCCCAGTATTCCACCCCCAGCCTCAGCAGCTCTCAGTCATGGTCGTTCGATTACGTTTATATATCCATGTATGTACTTTATTCCCAGGTTTTTTAAGTATCTTTAAATATTTCAGTTAGTATATTAAAAAAGCAATGTGCTGACCTGGCTGGGTGGTTCAGTTGGTTGGAGCATCATCCTGTACACCAAAAAGGCTGTTAGTTCGATCCCCAGTCAGGGCACATACCTAGGTTGTAAGTTCTATCCCCAGCTAGGCTACATACAGGAGGCAACCAGTTTCTCTCCCCCTGCCCCCTTTCCTCCCTCTTCCTCTTTCTCAAAAATGAATAAAACATGTCCTCAGGTGATGGGGTGTGGGGTGACGGGTGGGAGCAATGTACTTAAATTAACATTTCCTTAATATCTAATATTCAGTCACCATTCAGTAACCAGGATCATTATTCAAATTTCTAACTATCTTGTAAATACAACTTTTGAAAACCAATTTATTTGAATCAGGATCCCAGAAAGTTCTTACATGGCAGACAATGGATTGATATGTCTCCTAAGTCTCTTAAAGAAGTTTATTCTCCAACTTTTTTTTTTCCTCCTTGAAAAATAGCAGGTCACTTATCTATTTCTTTCAAGGTCTTCCTGCTTTGGGTTTTGCTGACTACATCCCTGTGATATTGTTGATACACATTGATTTAATCATTGTATTTCCTGTAAATTGGTAGTTGGATTCAGGCTTGATTTAGGTGGTGTCACACATACTTCCATTAGGAGGCACTTGGGTCATTGATCATGTCCATTACATCATCAAGGAATGCAGGATGGTAACATTCTAATCCCATCATTCCTTCCCTTTATGATTACCATTGCTTAACCTGAGTAACGGCGTGTATAGGAAAAGCAGAATAAATGCTTGGTTCTTTCCCATTATTAGTTTTTACAATGATAAATTGGTTCACTAGCGTCGTCTAATGATGAGTGGTTATTTTTTATCATAATTTTGCTTTCATTGATTGAAAAGTGATGTGTTTCAGTCTGTTGTGTTTATCATTCTCATCAGTTTATATTGTCTCATTTTCATCTCTGAAAGTCTGTTTAGGTTGGCTTCTGAGTTCTTTGATGTGACCTAATACAGTCTTTGATTGCTGCTTTGCTTTCAGGTATGACGGTATAGTCCAGGCTCAGCTTGCCATCTCCTGGCATTTCTCTAAGGGTCCTGATTCCTTTTAACGGTAGTGGAATTTAAATATCATGACCTAGCTGCTACAAGTGCTCACTGTTAATTGCATAGATTAGAAGGTTTTTGTTTTGTTTTTAATACATCATGGGTGATGCCTCATAGTGATGCGGAAGATCCCAGTTCATAACAACACTTGGAAAGTGGAATTAGAATATCCCTGTGTTACTGCTGAAAAGTTTAATGATAATCTAATTTTCTTTTATAAAGTCACTTGATTTTCACATAGCTATTCGAAAGATTTTTTTTTCCTTTAAAGTCCAAAACACTTACCAGAGTAAGTCTTAGAATAAATCTTTTGGGTTTAGGAATTGATATTCTTAGGTACCTCGTATAGCCTTTCAATATGTGGTTAATTTTTTTAGGGAAGTTCTCTTAACTATAGTTTAAAAAAATTTTTTATTATTCATTTACCATTTATCCCACTTGTACCCTTTTCCACCTCTATCTCCCCAGCAGTCACCACACTGTTGTCCATGTCCATGAGTCCTTTGCCTTGATTTTTCCCGTCAGGGACTCCTGTTAGCTACACTAATGTATCCTTGCCTTCATTATTTGTCATTTTCATTTGAATCCTTTTTATCTCTTTATTCATTTATATTTTAAAATATTTTATTTATTTATTTTGGAGGGCAAGGGAAGGAGAAGAGAGAGAGGGACGTCGGTCAGTTGCCTCTTGGATACCCCCACCTGGGGACGTGACCTGAAACCCAGGCATGTGCCCTGATGGGGAATTGAACCATTAACCTTTTGGTTCGCAGGCCAGCACTCAATCCACTGAGCCACGCCAGCCAGGGTTATTCATTCATTCATTTATTTATTTATTTTAAAGATTTTATTTATTTGTTTTTAGAGAGGGGGAAGGGAAGGAGAAAGAGAGGGAAAGAAGCATTGATGTGTGAGAGATACATCAATCCGTTGCCTCACACTGCCCCAACTGGGTGCCTGGTCTGTAACGCACGCATATACCCTGACTGGGAATCGAACCAGCGACCCCTTGGTTCACAGGCCAGCTCTCAATCCACTGAGTCACACCAGCCAGGGCTTCATTTATTTTTAAGAGCTTGTTGAAATATACTTTATGTACCATAAGATTCACCCACTGTAAGTGTACAAGTCAATGAATTTTAGTAAATTTATAGTTATACAGTCATACCACAGCTTAATTTTACAAAAAGAAAGATCTCTTGTGTTGTTAGCGGTCAATCCCACTTTCATCCCACAATTTCCAGGCAACCACTCATCTGCTTTGTATTTCTATAGGTCCGTCTTTTCTGAAAATTTCCTATAAATGAAGGACTATAGCCCTGGCTGAATATAGCCCTGGTGTGGCTCAGTGGGTCAAGCGCCGGCCCACGAACCAAAGGGTCGGTGGTTCAGTTTCCAGTTGGGGCATGTGCCTGGGTAGTGGGCTGGTTCCCCAGTTGGGGGCGTGCGAGAGGCAGTCACACATTCATGTTTCTCACCCTCCCTTCCTTTCTGCCTACAAATAAGTAAATAAAAAAATTTTAAAAATAAATGAAGAATATAATTTGTGGTCTTTTGTGTCTGGCTTTTTTACGTAGCTGAATGTTTTTGAGGTTCATTCATGTTGCAGTATGTATTAGTATTTCATTCCTTTTTAAGGCTGAATAATAGTCTATTGTATTAATAGGTCACATCTTATTTATCCACTCCTCAGTTGATGAACATTTGGATTGCTTTTGCTATTTTGCCCTTATGAGTAATGCTGCCTTGCTGTAAATATTTGCATATACATCTTTTTTGGGGAATTTTTTTTTCTCTTGGGTGGGTACCTAAGAATGGAGTTGCTGTGTTATATGGTAAGCTTATGTTTTAACTTTTCAAGAAACTGCCAAATGATTTTCCAAATTGGCCAGACCATTTTACATTCCTGTTGGCAATATATGACCTTCCAGTTTTTCCACATCCTTGCCAACCCTTGTAATTGTCCGTACTTTTGATTATAGCTCTTCTAGTAATAGCTTGTTGTCTTAATTTGCATTCCCCTAAGAACTCATGATCTTTTTTTTTTTAAACATTTTACTTATTTATTTTTAGAGAGAGGGGAAGGGAGGGACAAAGAGAGGGAGAGAAACATTGTCTATCAGTTGCCCCTTGCACTTACTGAACCTGCAACCCAGGCATGTGCCCTGACCAGAAATTGAACCAGTGACCTTTCAGTTTAGAGGACGATGCCCAACCAACTGACCTATACCAGGCAAGGCAGGACTCATGATCTTGAACATCTTTTTGTGTGCTTATAAGCCATTTGTGTTATTTTCTCTGATAAAATAACTGTTTTATCTTTATTTTCTCTTAGCCTGTGTCTTTGTTTTACTAATGTGGTATCTGTTGAAGTGCAAAACTTTTAAATTTTGATGAGCTCCAGTTTATACTTGGAAATATAAATGTATCTTCTTTCTGAAGAGTTTCATTCTCTGTAACATTCATGTGCGAATTGTCCTATTTACCGTTTATGATTTTTAGGTCTACTTGCCTGAGTTATTTTCCCTAAGAAGTCTGCACAGCTGTTGGAATGGATGGGTAGATCTATACTATGTGTAGTAGTCTAGGTACTGGCTAGAATAATATCTGTAATGTCAACACTGATGATCTTTCCACTCAAGAAGCATGGCTATTGACTTTTGAGAACAGGATTTTATTCCATGACTCGTGGTCCCAGGTGCTGTTGGCACCTTCTCCTAGGATACCACCTTTTCTCTTGTCTGGAGCTGTTGGTGGCATTTAACAAAAAAATATTTATTGATTTTTAGAGAGAGAGATTGAGGCAGAGAGAGAGAGAAAAACATTAATTTGTCATTCCATTTATTTATGCATTCATTGGTTGATTTTGTTCCCTGACTGAGGATCGAACACATGACCTTGGAATATCAGTATGACACTCTAACCAACTGAGCTGTCCGACCAGGGCTTGGTGGTGGCTTTTGGATCAGAGGAACCAGTGGTTCTTATTTTCAGCACCACATCTTACAAGTAGGCTGCTCACTCAATGTGGTGAAAAGATCAACTGCTCGATACACCCCCACCCCCAATTTTGTAAAGGCTTGGGTAACATATTCTCACTTGGCAATTACAGGTGAAGGACTTAACAAAATATTTGGATCCCAGTGGGCTCGGCGTGATCAGTTTTGAAGACTTCTACCGAGGGATCACAGCGATCAGAAATGGAGGTCAGTCATCCCCGCCCTGTGCTTCTATTACCTCACCCTTTCCTCAGCTCCACCACTGTCCTTCCCCTCGCTTAGCCCCCCCCTTTTTTCTTTTTAAAGATTTTATTTATTTTCTTTTTTAGACAGAGGGGAAGGGAGGGAGAATGGGAGGGAGAGAAACATCAACGTGTGGTTACCTCTCACACACCCACTACTGGGGACCTAGCCCACAACCCAGGCATGTGCCCTGACTGGAAAATCGATCCCGCCACCCTTTGGTTTGCAGGCTGACGCTCAATCCACTGAGCTACACCAACCGGGGAGCCACCCCTTATCAATGACCCTCATTCCTCAGACTCCTTTTGCTGAGCCTAACCTCTTTCCTTCTCTTTGAAGCCCCTAAAATGCCCCAGGTTTCAGGATGCTCTCTCTCCTTTCTTATTCTTTTCTCCTCACACGCCCTGTCTTCCAGAATTGACTGACTCAACTACTTATCCATAATGTTAGAAAACTACTGCCACTTTCCCCAAAGAGTTTTTAATGGAAACTTGGGAACATAAAAAAATATTGAAAGATGTACATAGTGGACACCCATACGTGTATCTGTCATATGTATTCTTCAGGCAGCATTTTTTATATCTGTATTATCCATCTTCCTACCTATCTAACAACCTGTTTTCCTTTTTTTTAATGGGATGCATTTCAAATCAACATACTTCCATACACTTGAGCCTAAATGCTTCAGCATGTGTATCAGTCATTACCTAGAGTGCAATATTTGTTTGAGCCTTTTTTGAGTAAAAATTTACCTACAGTGAAACCTTAGGTGTACTATTCTGTGACTTTTGGCAAATTCTTATGTCTGGTAATGTAAATCACTATCAAGAGTTATTAGCATCACCACAGACAGTTACCCTCGTGACCTTATAGTAATCCTTCTCTTGTTTGCTGATTTTTGTCACCGTAGATTTGTTTTGCAAGTCATGGACTTCATGTAAATATGATCACCAGTACCTGCCCTTGCGTCCGACTTCTCCCTGTGTGTGATGTTTTCGAGATTTATCCATGTTGTTTTTCTGTAATGGAGGAATGCTCCATCACATGCTTGTGCCCCAGGGATGGACACTTGTTTGGGGCTTGGATATTCCCAGTTTGGGACCATATATAAGGCTTCTAGTGACATTCATGTGCAAGTCTTATGTAAACACACGTTTTCATGTCTTTAGGGCCTGTACTTGGCAGTGGGGTGACTGGTCACCTGCATGTGAGTATAGTTTCTTAGAAAACTGCCAGATGTTCTTCCAAGTGGTTGTACCATTTTACTGTCTTACCAGTTACCTATACACTTTCCTCTTCAGGTGAAACTCTGAAGCTCTGAGTAGACCTTTCCTTCTCTTTCCCTATCTGCGACCAGGTGGTGTGGGGGTGACAGTATTGGGAAGTCACCAGTTGCAGGCTTTTTCCTTCCTTCCTGTACCTTGTCAGAGAAGGAGGGGCGTAAAGAGACTCAGCAGGGCCCACTCTCATCATGGTGGCTCAGTCAAGGGGGTTGCCAAGGGATCCAAGGTCTTATTAGCAGTCGGTGGAGTCTCATCTGTCTTGTCTGTCTCCTCCCCAAAATTCTTGCCCAACAGTGTCACATTGGACCTGGGTTTCCTAGAATATCAAGTCCCAGATGGCTTTGGGTAGCATTCTGTGTATGGAGCCCTGTGTATTACTACTCGTTCTTTCACCCAATCAGTCCACACACGGAATACCAGCACAGCCCAGAGAGATGTGGTGAACCAGCAGCCAGCGTCCTGGGGCACACAGAGCATGCAGTGAGGGAAGGAACAACAGGGGAGGTGCTGCTGCTGTCAGTGTGGGTTCGGGGTGGGGACCAAGCTGTACAACCTTACCACGGGGAATGATGGTATCAGTGTGTTCCCTAGGACTGAAAACCAAAGGGGCCATGAGGAGCTCTGGGCCTTGGACATGACCCTTGCAGTTTTTGTACCTTCCAGCCAGGGGTTGAGCCTGGGCTTCCTCAGATTCAGGTGGTTGAGGATCCCAGATTCCTTTCAGGTGTCAGGCTAGGAGCAGCCGTGGCAGCTGGGCCCATGGGTGTGATAGGAAGGAGCCCAATGCAGTGGCCAGCTAGAGATTGTGCAGGGGCCCTCTCTAGTCAAAGTCCAGGCTGGTGGCTGCTCTGTTCTTTTGGATTACGGTTAGTGTGAAATGGAGCAAACTCCGCTGCACGAGCTCCTGGGGGGTTGTGACCTGGGAGTCAGCATGTGCTCCCAGAAAACATGTGACCCAGGCAGATGCAACCCCGTCTGTGGTAATAAAATTTCCCGGCCTTTGACCTGCCCGGTAAGGGAGAGGAGCTGTTTCTGGAAAGACTAATTCTCTGTCTGTCAAGCAGGAGGGGTTGCTGGCTCAGATGACTTGTGTGGTCATCTTGTGGGTTGCATGTGTCTTAAAGTTTAGTGACTGAAGGCGCATTTAGATATTTATCAATCTAGTGGGAGAAAATGGTCATCTGGGAATGGCCTGTCTCCTTCAGTCCTAATCTTTCCTTAGCAGTTAACCATACACCCTGATGGACTGAGATGGGGCCTCTGCCTGCACACCCCACCCCACCCCTCTGCCCTCTTCCTTGCCTTTGCCTGGGATGTTCCCACTGCAACTGGAGTACTCTGCCCTTCCCAGGGATTAGCAGAGAGGAGCCTGCGGCAAGGCCCTGCGAGGGATTTTGGGTTCTCTGTCTCTGCCTGAGAGGAGCTGGCCAGGGCTCTTATGTCTCCATCCAGAGCTCTCTGCAGCCTACTCCCCATTTGAACCTCTTCCTGGCTCATGTGGCCTGGTACACCTGGTCTATCCCCATCCCCCAGGCACCTGGTTCACTGCAGCTGCACCTCCTTCTGTATGGGGGAGCAGCCCCCCTGCTGCTGTGAACCACCAAATCAATTCATCTTGGGAAAGTCCTGCCTCTGGCCAGCCCACACACACCAATGAGCCCCACTAGGGTTGTTTGAGTCTCTTTGTTTTTGCATTCTTTTGTTAATATTTCTACTTTGATTTAATTAAACACCCCCCAGCCCCCTGTCAGTCCTGGAGTTAGCATGGATTCTCCAGGAAATGGTGCTGTATTTTTTCAATGGCAAGAACATCCTGGAATAGAAGCATCCTCAGAAGGCGAGGTTTGGTGTCAACATGGTACCACATTGTGGGGTACATTGTAGGTGGTGCCCCTGCTCCCGCCCTGAGTTTAGCCTGTGAAGAGCAGACCCCTGCTCCTGAAGCAAGGTGGTGGACCCTGGACCCTGGGGTATAGCCTATTGCAGGGATGTGTGGTTGATGGGGCAGAGAGGTTGGGGGCCTTGGACAGGGTTGGTGAGGGGATTGGCCCACTAGCAGATGGGGCAGGGTTCTAGAGTTGGTGGACTAAGGGTAGGCTTTAGTGGTGAAAGCTTCAGTCAGGCTGGCTGGAGGAGCAGCAGCCAAGGCAGAGCACAACTGAGATCCATAAGGACCATGGGCATAGACACTGTTGAGCCAGGCTATTCCAGACCCTGGGAAGTACAGAGTCCCCTGCCTTTGGGAGCTGATGTTCTAGTGGAGGACAGCCCACAAACAATGAGGCAGTATAGTTACAAGAAGTGACAGGAGCTCAGGAGGAGCCAGGGGTGGCCAGTAGAGGCCTCCTTGAGAAAGTCTGGGAAGGGGTAGCAGGGTACAGGTTGGGGGCCTGAGGGGAGCATGCCCTACGCGTTTGGGAGCTGAAGAGGGGTCAGCGTGGCTGGTTTATGCAACCAGGATCGGAAGGTATGAGCATGGCTGGGCTGTGGGCACTGTGGGAGGACTTGGCCTTGTCAAGAGGCCTCACAGTTCAACTCCAGCCCCAGGCTCCCTTTAAAAGAGCTGTTGAGTGGCCCCTTGGCTCAGTGCCAGCAGGATGGGTAGGACTATCTCTTGGAGTGGACATGAGCGGGTGGCCCCTGGGTGACTGCAGCTGTTGTGGCAGCTGTTGTGGGCTTGGCAGAGTCAGTGCTGGTGGAGACACCCTATCCCGTGCATTCCGTGTACTGCTGATCCAGCTCAGGGCTGTGGGCTTGGCTTTACTTTTTTGATAATTTGCAAATTTTTTTGTAATTTGACTTTTTTTTTAAAGATTTAAAAACTTACATATTTTTAGAGAGAAGGGAAGGGAGGGAGAAAGAGAGAAACATCGATGTGTGAGAGAAATATGGATTGGTTGCTTCTCACACGCTCCCAACCTGGTACTGGCCCGCAACCCAGGCATGGGCCCTGACCTGGAATCCAACAGGTGACCTTTCACTTTGCAAGGTGACACCCAACCAACTGAGACACAAGGGTCAGGGCTGTGTTTTGACTTTATCATTTAACTTTTCTTAGGAAAGGAGAGTGAAAATAAAATTAGGATAAAAGCAAGTCAAAGATGATTCTGAGATATTATTTAATAGCATTTGAAAGAGTGAAAAGCATGATTACTTGAACTGAATTTCAGCTCAAGTTCACTTTGGATCTTCCCTCCAATGTGCCATCATAGCTGCACACAGCTGTCTTGCCTGTCAGACTTTTACTCTACATCTAAGAGTGGCATAGCGAGTGACTCGATATATTGACCCAGTTTGCAGGAAAAGTGCAAGGAGGTTGTTACTGTCATAACCACAGGCCTTATTTCAGGAATAGAATGAGATAGAGAGGGAATTGTTACAAATAGGCCAT
Organism: Mormoops blainvillei; assembly: GCA_004026545.1. Taxonomy (NCBI): domain Eukaryota; kingdom Metazoa; phylum Chordata; class Mammalia; order Chiroptera; family Mormoopidae; genus Mormoops; species Mormoops blainvillei. The sequence goes on along the minus strand of PVJD01001909.1, from coordinate 215,389 downwards.
TGCTCTGGCTTGTTCCCTCCCCCAGGCTGTGGAAGAATAAGATAAATGCACATTAAAAATTTCCACCGTTTTAGTTTTTATAGAGAAAACTGATAGAAGAGTCCTATTTAGTCCCATCAAGAATATAAAAACACCAGCTATCTAGTCACATCTTCCTCTTCAACATGTGGGGCAAGACTCCTAGATCATATGCCCACCAGTGGAATCCGAACACATGTCTACATGTCTGGAATGATTGGCTGAGTTTTAAGAGTTGAGATTCTGGGTTTCAGTTTTTAGAAGTGCAAGCAAGACTGTTCACACTTAAGAGGAGAAAAATAGCCCAGGGTGCTGTGGCTCAGTGGGTTGAGTGCTGGCCTGCAAACTGAAAGTTCGCTGGTTTGATTCCCAGTCAGGGCACATGCCTGGTGTGGGCCAGGTCCCCAGTTGGCAATATGCAAGAGGCAGCTGATCGATGTAGCTCTCACACATCGATGTTTCTCTCCCTCTCTTTCTCTTTCCCTTCCCATCTCTCTAGAAATGACTAAATATAATCCTTTTTATTTTTTATTTTATTTTTAAAAAGATTTTATTTATTTGTTTTTCGGCAGAGGGGAAGGGAGGGGGAAAGAGAGGGACAGAAACATCAACGTGTGGTTGCCGCTCATGCTCCCCGCACTGGGGAGCTGGTCCGCAACCCAGGCAAGTGCTCTGACTGGGAATTGAACCGTCATCCCTCTGGTTTGGAGGCCAGTGTTCAATCCACTGAGCCATACCAGCCAGGACTAAATATAATCTTTCTTTAAAAGAGGGGGAAAATAGGCCAAAGACTGTCTAGCTCTTTACAAAATATGTGTGTGATCTCAAATTGCACTGGGATAATGGTCCTCCTTCACCTCCTGTCCCAGAAACCAAAAACTTCTGTCCATAGCAATCTTCTCCCCCTTCAGAAAGAGCTTATACTATTTGGCTGTAGTTCACCTGCACCAAAGACCCAGAGCTCCAGTACAGGGGATTCCAAGGCTGTGAGCTGCTTGGTGGGCAGAGCCAGAGGCCATTGCCCCTCTGCATTGGATCCAGGCTACTGTGCTCTGAGACTGTGTCACTTAAGCTGTAACCTGAGGCACTCAGATATTTAGCCACACTTCCAGGGAAAACAATACAAAACAACAACCACATAAGGGATTTTTGTATAAGGGCCTTAATCACTACTGCAAAGCAGTATTGAATTGGCAAAGGTGCCTTGTAATTACTGAATGCATAAATGCTTGAATTTGCATAATGTTGAGTGAAAACATTATTATTGTTTAAATTGAGAGAGCTCTTTAGAAACTGGACAGAGTAGCCATGTGCCCAGTTATTGCTCTGTGATGAGGGTCACTCAACATTCATTCTTTCTTCTCCATTAATTACATTGGCTATCATAGTGACTTCAAACCACTGACCCTTCAGAACCTGGCTGGGGGATGGGGCAGCATTTTCCCCACATGGTCCAGTTGCCAAAGAAGAATGTCCTCTGACCAAGGAAGCCAGCGATGACCATTTCAAAGTATTCTTCCCAGGAGCATCCAGGGAGGCTTGCTCCTCCATTTGGCCCTCAAAGATTTTGCTCCACTTTTTAAATAAGTAAGTGACTGATACTATGTTAGACTATGTGAAATATATTGAATAAATAACTACCCTGGCTGGTGTGGCCCAGTGAACTGAGTGCTAGCCTGCTAACCAAAGGGTTGCCGGTTTGATTCCCAGTCAGGGCACATGCCTGGGTTACAGGCCAGGTCCCCAGTTGGGGGTGCTCGAGAGGCAACTACACATTGATGTTTTTCTCCCTCTCTCCTTCCCATCCCCTCTCTAAAAATAAATAAATAAAATATTTAAAAAATAAAAAAGAGTAAGTAACTGGTATATTTTAAATAAGCACTATGTGATCTGTTTTCTGCTCACACTTTGTCACCCAGTGTGTGAGTTTTCCTCACCAAGCAATTCTCTAATTCTCTGCAGTCCCCACTTGGATGTCTTACTATTTAATTCATTCCGATACCAACTGCCCAGAGTTAGCGCAGGCCCCATTTCAGACGCCCATGTTACCCACACTTCTGTCTAACATAACTCTATCCTCAGGTTTGATAATTTTCTGTAGTGGCTTATAGGGAAACCCAGGGAAACACGTTAGTTCTGTCATCAGTTTATTATAAAGGCTACAATGAACAACCAGATGAAGAGGCGTATAGACAGGTCTGGAAGGGTCTACAACACGGGCTGCTGTCCCTGTGGAGTTTAGGATGCGCCACTCTGCCAATACGATGTTTTCACTAACCTAGAAGCTCTCCAAACCTTCTCATTTTGAGTTTTTAATATAGGTTCCATTACACAGGTGTGATTAGTCTTTGGTCATTGGTGATGAGCTCAGTCTTCAGCGCCTCCCTCTCCAAAGAGATGGGAGAGGAGCTGATAGTTCCAGCTCTAATCCCAAAGTCAGTTTCCCTAACCAACCCCCATTCTCTAAGAGTCACCTCATTGATTTAAACCCAGGTAAGGCTGAAAGGGGCTTGCTTGTTAATGAAGAACAATAGACACTTCTTCAGAGCTCTGTGTCAGAACTGGGGATGAAGACCAAATAAATATTTCTTATGATATGACAGCATCACAGTAGTGAGGTCACATCTTGATACATGACTCCATCATTTGCATGCTCTTTAGAAAGTGTTGTACCTGAATATGGGTGCCTTTTCTTCCTTTTTTTTTTTTTAAGATTTTATTTATTTATTTTTACAGAGAGGGGAAGGGAGGGAGAAAGGGAGAGAAACATCGATGTATGAGAGATACAGTGATGTGTTGCCTCTTGCACGCTCCCAGCAGGGGACCTGGCCTGTGCCCTGGTTGAGAATTGAACTGGCGACCTTTTGGTTCACAGGCCAGCACTCAATCCACTGTGCCCCATTAGCCAGGGCATCAGTGCCTTTTCTTTGTGGGAATTGGTCATGTTTGAGAAAAGTGGTATTTCTATTGCTGACGTCAGAATTACAGTCTGTCCATCATGAAAACATTGTTTTTCCTTTAAACTTTTTCATATTACAAAAATAAAACATTTACTATAGAAGATACACTTAAGCAAAAAAGAAGAAAATAAAAACTGCCCGTGAGCCCAACACTGCGGACTAGGTGTTGTTATTTTGGTATTATTTCATCATATCTACTCTTCCCCAGACATGTACAATTTTTTAAAAGATTAAACTGGCATCTAATACTTTCTAAAGCCATGAACAATGTCACAAAGCTGGTATTGTGCTCCTTCTCTTTTACAATGCTGTCCAGCTCTTTTAAGAAATAGCTACCATTTAGCCTCTACACCAGTGCCTGAGAACTCCGGCACAAAGTGTTTTGGTGAGAGACCTGCTTTCCTATACGAATCTTTCTTCCCCCTGGATTTCTCACAGCCATTCCATGCTCCATTGACTATTCACGTAGTTTCCCCCTTGACCTCTCCGGATCGTCTGGGTTACCTGCTGAGTCTAGGTCTTCTCTCCTGCAGATTCTGATGGCCAGCTGTGCAGCATTGTACCTGCCCAGGACGAGGAGCCACAGGCCTGCCCTGATGAGTTCGAAGACTTCGTTACCTTTGAGGCAAGTGTTTTTCATGAGAGAGCTGAGAGGGAATTTGACATTACACCTCTTCCTCTGTGCAGTCTTAAGCCCTACTTCGCTTAGTGGTTCCCTGGAATGAAAGGGCAGGGCTCGCCCCGCGGCCTGTGTACACTGGACGGGTGCCGTGGTTGGTCTTTTTGGCGGGGGGGCTCCTGGCTGCAGCACATAGTCGGTGGCCGTCTACTGTGAGTGTTATACATCTGAGACCCTTGGCAGGAGATGCCCTTGGGCCCGTTGTTAGTGGGGTAATAGGCCGAGCAGTTAGGTCTCTCTGGTGATGCCGTCACCTTCTGTCAGGCTGCCAAACATTCCCAGAGCAGGGGGCTGGTCACAAGATTTTCATTTTATCAAATTTCAAACCATTTTCTGGGTCTACTGGGGACCTTTAACTAATGCTTTGCTTTATTCCACCTCCTGCCCCCAGGAAAAGCCAGGGTTGCAGTGGTTACATGGTGTTGCCAGTAATTTTGGGTGTTTTTCCCTCTGTCAAGGTTTGGGGAAGGTCTGTGAGCACAGCCACAGAAGATGGATTACCACATTGTGTTCCACCAGTTGGCGGGGGTGGGGCACATGCCAGGAGAGCCAAGGTGGCTGGATCTGGAATTTTTTTTTTAATACATGAGAAATTCCTGAGTCCTTGAAGATCTATTGGGGAAGGCCATGGTGGGTCACTGCCAGCCCCTCAGCCCTCTGTTGCCCAGCGAGGGGAGCAGGGTTAGGCTGTGACCCAGTGGGCCTGAAGCCCTCCATGTCAGTCTTCTGAGCCTCCGCTCCTTTGTAAAATGAGGGGCCTGCATAGAATACTTTCTGAAAGTCCCTCTGAATATTAACTCACCACAAGATTCCACTACTTTCCTTCTGTGTCTTTGTGTCCCTTCTCTGAGAAGCCGCCCCAGGTATTGGCAACCCCTCAGGTAATACAGGCTCACTTCCTGACTATTACCCCTATCCCTGCCAGCACATACCCCCCAGGGGTGGAACATGTTCACCCTTCACAGGTTTGTCCCAAAGTACCAGCTGGACCTGAGCACACACACATCACCCACCCACAAAGGCAGGAACCAATCACTTTTTGTTCCCTGTGTTCATTCTGGGTGTGACTGGGAGGTGCCAGGCTCGGTTTTGGCATGTATGTGGAGGCCAGTGCCCACTGGGCCTTGTACTGACTGCGAGGCATAATTTGGCCAGGTGGGGGACCTCGAGTACACATGACTCTGATGTGTCAGCTTTCAGATGAACTGCTAGCTACCGTAACTGTGAAGAGGCTGCTTACACGGCTTGAGTAGGAAGACTGCGGCTTGACACATCATGGAATTTTCCCAGAATGCAGCTAGGTCAGGAGGAAAGCCTTCCTTTTTTGTTAGGAGCATCTGGAGAATTGCCTTCCCAGTAGTATTGCAGGGTCCTGTCGCTTATGTAGTCAGCACCAGACCCTTATCAGGTCTCCCAATGCATATACTTTATCATTAATGTCTTTGTCTTATTCCTGTCATATTTCTGCTAGGGCATTTTTTAATGTTTCATGTGTTAGTGGGTTGAGTGGTGGTCCTCCAAAAGATACATCAACCCAGAGCCTATGAACATGACCCTATTTGGAGAAAGGGTCTTTTCAGATGTAATTAAATTAAGGATCTCAAGACCCGAAAGATCATGCTGAGTGTCCTTAGAGGCGAATGGAAAATGACACACAGTGGAAAAGGCAATACGAAGATGAAGGCAGAGGTTGGAGTGATGCAGCAACAAACCCGGGGCTACCAGGAGCCTGCAGAAGTTGGAAGAGACAGGAAGGAAGAATTCAACCCTGCTGACACTTTGACTTCGGACTTCTGGCCTCCAGAACTATGAGAGAATACACTCCTATTGTTTTAAGCCGCCCAGTTTATGGTTATTTGTTACAGCAGACACAGAAAACTATTCAGGATGGTAAAAGGCATCAACACATTTTGTACTTAAAGTTCCCATTTGGTCTGGAAGGGTGAGCTGCTGTAGTGGGGCTGCCTCCCCTGACACCTGGGTGGCGCAGGCAGGTGTGCCGTTTGACCATGGCCCCATTTTGCCCTCTGAGTGGGTGGATCCCCCCCTCAACCCACATGACTGTGGCCCCCCCACCTCTGTGGATCTTAGTCCTGAGGTTGTGCCAGCTCCCTTCTCTTCCCTTTGGAAGGCATGGTGGGAACCTGACGTTTCAAAGAGTGTGCAAAAGGAATGCTGCTCAGGTTTTTAGATCCTAATTTTTTTGGGGGGGATGGATAAAGGAAATGCTTTTTAAAGTTTTCTTTGTTACTTAAAAAATTAATAGATTTTATACTTTAGCAGTTTTAAGTTTACAGAAAATGGAGTAGATAGGAAAGAGAATTCCCATTACATGCTCCACTCCCAGTTTTCCCCATCATGAACATCTTGCCTTAGTGTGGTACATTTGTTACAACTGATGAACCGATATTGATGCATTGTTATTAACTAAAGCTCAAGTTTGCGTGAGGGCTCACTCCTGTTGTGGTGTGCAGTCTGTGGTTTTTGGCAAATGTACAGTGTTGTGTACTCACTATTGTAGTATCACACAGAGCAGTGTCACTGCCCTAACAATACTCTGTGATCCTGTGATTCACCCCTCCCCTGGCGCCCAGCAACCACCGATCTTTTACTGTCCCCATAGTTTTGCCCTTTTTCAGAATGTTGGAATCATACAGTGTATAACTTTCACTGACAGGCTTCTTTGGCTTAGTAATATTCATTTAAGGTTTCTCCATGTCTTTTTATGCTTTTTAAGGTTTTTAGATGTAATTTTGAGGGGAGTTGAAACCAGGTACTGTGAAACTTATAGAAAGATTGTGCTCTTTTTTAAAAAATGCTAGTATATTGTACAATCTTTAAAAGTCCAATAAAAATATGAGTAGAGAATATGTGTATTGCATCCAAACACCACATTTGGAGATCCTCTGCTGGAGATCTTCAGAGATAAATAAGCTTTTTATTGATTTTTCAGGCTGGGCACATGACACTGTGAGTCAGGGGACCTGGTGCACGGAACTACTGATGGGCTGCTGCTTCTGGTATTTTCCTACAGGGGCTGTTCAGTGGGTCCCGTAGCTCCCAGCATTTCCCTGAGCATCCCTTTGGCTTGTTGCTTGTAACAGAACTCCTAGGAGAAAGTCACTGATGTGGTGTGTGTGGAAGGTCTTGAAGAGGTGAGGAGGTAACTGAAGGTTTGTCGCTGATGTTCAGAGAATGAAAAGAGAACTCCTGGCCTGAGAATCTGAGTGAGGTAGAGGATGGAGAGCTAGAGGCCTTATTTACCAGCACCCCCACCAGGGTGTCTGAGTATTTATAGCCTGCAGGGGGTGATCTCCTGTATCAGGATTTGTGGAAGGTGATGGGAAAGTCACGGGACAGGTGCAGACAGAGCTGATAAGTACTGTCCCTGCTGTGTGCCTCCTTGTGTCTCCCACCTTCTTCCACGACCAGCATCTAGAGAAAAGAGCTGCCTTAATAAAATAACAGGGAAATGTGTCTTTTATGCAAACTGTTATCAGAAAGGTTAGAGAGTCAAGAACAGAAGCCATTCTGATTTGAGATATGACTGTTTGTTAAGAAGCCAGCAAGGACACTTCTTGAACTTTGCCCCCGCCCCCACATTCTCCACCCCCATCTCTGCCATAGCAAGAGGTTTAACAGAGCATGTCCGGGAGCAGGTTAAACTTTTTTCCTGGCAGTGATGTACCTTCAGGTGAACACACAGGTCTGGCAGAAACCCCAGCACAACTTGTCAATTGAGAGTCTGCACAGAAGGCCCCAGAACTTCTGATACAATGGGAGGCCGTCACCAGGAGCATGCGCTGGCTGGGGCTACTGTGTGGGGCCAGGTTCAGCCTGCAGAGCTTCCTGGGCTAGCATCTGAGGGTAAGGGGAGGCTGTGTTGTGGTGGGGCACAGGCTCACACTGTGCCCAGTGGTCAGTCTCCCTCTGAGGGACCGCAGCCTGTAGAGAGGGGACCCCAGGCAGGGTTGGCCACGCGTGTTCCTCACTGGTGGCTCTGCATGCAGCCTTCCTTGTTTGTCTGTTGGCAGATTGTTAATTGGTGAAGGTAGTGTTAACATGTGGTGAAGTTTTCTCAGATGCACTTAGATTTCCATGTAGGCTCATCTTAACATATGTGATTTGTAAACATTTTTATAGTTGGTGGCATAGACTTTGGGCTTTGGGGCAAAACTAGGTCCTGTCTGGTGGCAAGTATGAATGAATGGGGCATGTCTGTGAGCTGCTCTTATGTTTTGTCTAGTAGACTGTGGGCGAGTGTGCACCATGATCTAAGATGACTTTCTACCTCACTTGAAAAGCAGGCGTTTTACCCAGCCACCCTGCAGAACTACCTGCTTTCCGACATTTATTCAGGGCAGCCTTCACCAATAGAAACTGACCCTCAGGAGCTGCACAGGTTGGGCAGCACCTGGGAAATGAGCTATCCATTTCCTCCTGGCTACTCGACCCTCCCTGGGTTTTGTCCTAGGTGCTCATGGAGCCCATTAGCTCTTGTTCCCTTTGGGCCACTATCTGTGCCCTCAGTCCTCATAGGAAGCTCCAGATAAGAGGCTATTTACCAGTGCCCCCACCAGGGTGTTTGAGTGTTCATGGCTGTGCTGTGGGGACAGGACCTCCATGACCCCATTCATTTATAATTTGGGGTAAATTAAGGTATAAGTGCAAACCTAAAGCCTTTTGTGAAGTGGGGAACAGTGTTCATCTGCACATGACTCTCATTTGGTGCAGCAGAACGGCTTTGCTTTAGGAAGGTGACGGCGGAGGAGTGGTCACCCCCCTTTTATCTTTTAAAAGGTGGAGAGATGCCCAGAATGGAGTGTGTGAGTACCTGACTTGAGGCATTCAGGTTTGTAATGCTTCTACCTCATTGTTCCTGTGTCAATGGAGAATTAGTTCCATCCTGAACGGTCCTGGCCAAGCTCCATGAGGGTTTAAGCCACAGCCCTGGCCTCAGCCGCACGACTGATGGCACTTGCTTGCCAGTGAAATGAACAGGCCCAAGTGCCTGGACCTTCTTCCTTTCCCTGGGGAGAAATACTGGCTAGGTGCTGAGTTGATTTGCTCTTACAGATGCTGAGCTGCTATTGAGGGCATGGGGTCCATGCAGATCAGAGAGGAGCATCGTGCATCTGTTAGAAGTGCTGATCAGTTGGCTTTTTCTTTTATTTTAAAGATTTTATTTATTTATTTTTGAGAGAGGGGAAGGGAGGGAGAGAAATGGGGGGAGAAACATCGATGCAAGAGAAACATCATAGGTTGCCTCTCGTTCACACCCTGACAGGGGATGGAACCTGCAACCCAGTTGTGTGCCCTCCCTGGGAATCAAACTGGTGACCTTTCACTTTGTGGGATGATGACCAACCAACTGAGCCATTCTGGTCAGGGTGGTTGACTTTTTAAAAGCTGAACTCGCCCTGGCTAGTGTGACTCAGTGGATTGAGCGCCAGCCTGCAAACCACAGCGTTGCTAGTTCAATTCCCCATTCGGGGCACATGCCTGGGTTTGGGGCCAAGTCCCCAGTAGAGGGTGCTCGAGAGGCAACAACACATGGATGTTTTTCCTTTCCTCTCTCTAAAAATAAATAAATAAATAAAAATCTTAAAAAAAAAAAAAAGCTGAACTCAAGAGTCAAGTTTTGTTCCCCACAGAAAACCAATTATGAGGGTCCCCAGTCAGTGTCTAGGAGGCCCTCGATGGTCCTGTGTGGTGAGGATTATGGCGTGTGGGCCCTGCCAGCTTCCCGGGTCTTAGGACTGAGGTTGAGGTGCGGGAGGTCCATGGGATTGTTCTACTGATAAGGAGCAGTGTTCTTGTAGGAGCTTTCAGCTGAGTACTGAGTAGCTGACTGGTCTTTGTCACTGTTGTTAGAAGTCTGGGGTAAGGGGGTTTTCCTGGTGCCCTTGGGTGGTTCTTGGGTAACATCCCATGTGAGTTAGCAGTGCCATTTGGGTAACCAGTCAGCAGCCACAGCTCAGATTATGTCAGGAATTGACTATGGATTTTGTGCCTGTTTGGTTGTGCTTCCTCTTTGGACCACCTCCTGACATACTGGTATCTCCTGCCCAGCTCAGGTAACTTGTCTCTGCCTAAGCTGCATGCAGATCAAGCACAGGGCCAGCATGTGCCCAGGGGAAAGAGACATCTGCTCAGGGATGACAAGTAGAACTCGCACCTCTTGAAGTGATTTTCTGGTTTCAGATTTTGAAGTGAACTTACTTAGTTGCCTTAAGAGTCCAAGGAAGATTGGGTTTTCAGTTAAAAAGAAAAGTAACGTCACCCTGACTGGTGTAGTTCAGTAGATTGAGCATTGGCCTGCAAACCAAAGGGTCACCGGTTCAATTCCCCAGTCAGGGCAAAACCCCATGCCTGGGTTGTGGGCCAGGTCCACAGTAGGGGGTATGCAAGAGGCAACCGCATATTGATGTCTCTCTCCCTCTCTTTCTCCCCCCCCCTGCTGTCTAAAAATAAAATAAATAAAATCTTTTTTAAAAAAGATAAGTAATGTCATTGAACACCTCAGTAGGTACATCTCATGTCATTCCCTATTTTATCCTGACCTTACAAGCAGCTGGCAGGGATTCTACCCACCAGTGACACATGAACATCAGTCTTTCACTTTCTATTTCTGGACCTGCCTTTGTGATCTCTCTTAATATGATTGCAACCTTGTGAGATGAGCATTTACAACCCCACCTTTTACAAGTGAGACAACAGGGCTTAGAGTTGTTGAGACCCCAGTCTGGAGTCATATGGCTGGTAGACAGCAGACCAAGGACAGACCTGGGCCTCTCGTGAGCAACACCCCCATGGCTCCCACTGGCTTGGCCAGAGCCCTTTGCCTTTCTTCTATGGGGCAGGCACCTCAGGGGCACAGCTGTATGAGGCCTTCGAGTCGCCCCCAAAGGTAACCAAGGACTATGACTTTTTGTTACCACAGCATATCCGAGCAGACTATCCACCTCTGCTCGGATATGCTGTGTACCGGAACCCAAGTACAAAGTGTACCTTTCTCCAGCTACTCTCTGAAATCTTACCTGTTTGCAAATTGTTAAACTCAGAATCTTGCAAGCATGACATATTTGCTGTTTCTTAACCAATGCAATTGCATTTTAATTAAGGTCGAGATTATAAATTGAAAATGGCCTGTTTAATGGTTCTTTAGTTTTGAGTTCATTTGTGCAATCCACAAATATTTCCTGCCTGCTCTGTGCCAGCCCTGTGCTAGGTGCTGAGTCCATATGGGTAAGAATAAAATATATTTAGTGGGAAAGTAGACATTTAACCAGTGAACATGATTGATTAAATAATGGATTAATTAGTATTTTGAAGCTAGACCAAGTAATTGAATTTCATAGCAATATCTTGAATATACAGAATAGATATTCATGGTGATTTTTTAAAGTAGGCATGTTCTTTTACTTTTGAAAGTTAATTCATTGGATATAAATAATTCTGGAATATCTTTTTTTAAGGATTTTATTTATTTACTTTTTTAAAAGATTTTATTTATTTTTAGAGAGAGGGGAAGGGAGGGAGAGAGGGAGAGAAACATCAGTGTGTGGTTGCCTCTCTAGCACCCCCTACTGGGGACCTGGCTCACAACCCAGGCATGTACCCTGACTGGGGAATCGAACCAGCGACCCTTTGGTTTGCAGGCTGACACTCAGTCCACTGAGGTACACCAACCAGAGCTATTTATTTACTTTTAGAGAAAGGGAAGGAAGGGAGAAGGAGAGGGAGAGAAATCAATGTGCGAGAGAAACATCAGTCAGTTGCCTCTTATACAGACCTGACCTGCAACCCAGGCATGTGCCCTGAGTGGAAGTCAAACTGGTAACGTTTTGGTTCACAGGCCAGTGCTCAGTCCACTGAACCACACCAGCCAGGTCATGAACATAAATAATTCTACTGCTAGAAGCCACAAAATGGGTGGTTCTCCTGGGATTTATCATGAGTTGACATGCTTTGTATCACTTTTAGGTATATTTATATAACTAACTTCAAAAATTACTCCAGTAGATTTCTGTACTTGGACATATGCCTATTTTTATTTTCTTTTTTTTATCCTCACCTAAGGACAGGCTTATTGATTTTTAGAGAGAGGGTAAGGGAGGGAGAGAGAGAGGGAGAGAAATATCAATGTGAGAGAAACTGAACATGCACACTAGGCATCTGTCATGACTAGGAATCGAACCCACGATATTTCAGTTTACAGGACGATGCTCCAGTCAACTGAGCCACACCGGCTAGGGCCCTATCTTTTCATTAAAAAAAAATACTAAATTGTGTTAGGAGCTAATCTTTCTCCTTAGAAATATAGTAGGGACTTCTCCCATAGGAGACCTCCCCCTGCACATGTTCATTTCAGTTCCCACAGCAGCCTTGTGCTGTGTGGGGCACTGGGCCTTACTGCACCGAATACCACATGTGGATATCATTATTTCCAGGGTGCCAGGACTGACTTCTTGGCACTCTCTTCTAGGCCAATGAGGTGACAGACAGCGCGTACATGGGCTCCGAGAGCACCTACAGCGAGTGTGAGACCTTCACCGACGAGGACACAAGCACCCTGGTGCATCCCGAGCTGCAGCCTGAAGGGGACATGGATAGTGCAGGTGGCTCGGCCATGCCCTCCGAATGCCTGGATGCCATGGAGGAGCCCGGCCACGGTGCTCTGCTGCTGCTCCCAGGCAGGTCTGTAACCCTCCTCAGCAAGGCTTGGATATTGTGCATAAGGCACCCTGTGGACGTGTCTGATGGGCAGGTTGGGTTCACGGAGGGGTTTGTGTCAGAGCGATTTAGAATCCTCACAGGACACGCGAGAGAATGTGGACTCTGCAGGGTGACCTATGCCAGCTGCCCTCAACAGTATCCTGGTTACAGCTGACTTCCCTGTCAGGAGATGCCCCTCTTGCTGACAGTAGATGACAGTAGTTATGAATGCTGCACAACTACTTTGGCTGTAGAGATAGGAATTCTAGGAGAATAACTTGGTCTTTTGGATTTTGTCATCACAGCATTTATAAACCAGGCAAGACGCAATATTCAATAAATGTCTTCTGTCAGGATCTTAGAACCTCATCTTTATGGCACCCCTAATCAGACCTCCTTTTCCCCCCTACCACCGAGGTGCTCCCATGCATTTGAGGACCATTGAAAGAAAGGCGAAGGTTGGGAGAGGTGTTGGTGGCTCATGTGGACCAGAGTAACAGCTTGTGGTTTTGCCCTGTGCTGCTTGGGAAGCCACCGTGCTTAGCAAGCTAGGAAGTGGCTGGGTTTTATTTTGTTTTGCTTATTTCATTTCAGTTAATTTCTTGTTTGGTCCTCACAGAATTTTTCATTTTTTCTCTTTTTAAAAAACTTTTATTTATTTTTTATTTTTAGACAGACGGGAAGGGAAGGAGAAAGAGAGGGAAAGAAACATCAGTGTGTGGTTCCCTCTTGCGCACCCCCTACTGGGGACCTGTTCTGTAATCCAGGCTTGTGCCCTGACTGGGGAATTGAACAGGTGACCCTTTGGTTCATAGGCTGACATTCAATCCACTGAGCTACACCCAGCAAGGGCTTGTTTTTTCTTTTTAATTGAAGTATTACATAATGACATGCGAGTGCATCTGTCAAAAGTGCACAGACATGCTTGCGACTGGGAACCGTTCGTGTTCCTTCCCAGGCATCTTAGCTTTTTAATGGCAGCATCGCTTTCCCTCGTTTTGTACCCTACATATTGTGTAATTACACTGAAGTATCCTTTTACACCTGACCTCTTTCATTTAACATTGTGGCTATGAGATTTATCCTTATTTTTGTGCACAGTTGGAAATCATTTACTTTCATTATGATTAGCTCATTTCATTGTATAAACATGCTGTAGCTTTTTAATTTACTGTCAATAGGCACTTAAGTAGCTGACAGTTGTTTTTATGAAAAAAGCTGCTGTAAACATTACATGTATTTTAGTGGTGCATGTGGCGCGTGCATGTGGAGCATGCATGTTCAGCTTTAGAAGTTATTTCACTTTTTGCAATTCAGTTACAGTCAGAGCTCATAGTAGTAGTTACATGTGTGCCAGTGCTGTGGATTCTGGTTGCTCCCCATCTTGGCAGTACTTCGCATTGTCTCCTTTTTTTCACGTTTGTTTTCTGGAGGGCATGGAGTAGAATGTTAGTGTGAGATAGTTCTTACGGACATTTCTCAAGTGACTCATGAGGGTGAGCACCCTTTGTATCTTTTCTTGCCTTTATTGCCCATTTGGAGATCCTCTTTTGTGAAGTTGCTGTTAATGTCTTCTACCAATTTGTTAGTTGCAGGGGCCTATAAACATTTTCTGTAAAAGGCCAAATAATAAAACTTTTTGGCTTGCAGGCCATATAGTCTTGGAGGCTGCTGTTCAGCTCTGCTGTTGACGTGCAAAAGGGCACATAAGTGGGTGGGATATGGCTTCTTAGGGTCTGTTGTCCTGGAGTCTGTCTTTTTCTTACTAATTTGTAGGATTTCTTTATCTATTTTAGATATAAATCCTTTATCCTGTATGTGGATTGCAGATACCTTTTTTCTACTTTGTGGGTTGCCTGTTCACGTTCCTGGTGGTGCCTTTGAGGAACAGATGTTTTTAATTCTGTTGTACTATAGCCCAGTTTAATCTGTTTTCCTTTTGTGGTTAACACCTCTGTGTTCTGTTTGAGAAATCTTTGCTTACCTCCACATCACTATAATGTTTACTTATACTTTCCTTTAAAAGCCTGTTGTTTTACCTTCATATTCAGATCTGTTAACTCTCTCTTTTTTTCTTTTTTAAGATTTTATTTACTTATTTTTAGAGAGAGGGGAAGGGAGGGAGAAAGAGAGGGAAACATTGATTGGTTGCCTCTCGCACGCCCCCAGCTGGGGACCTGGCCCACAACCCAAGCATGAGCCCTGATGGGGAATTGAACCAGCAGCCTTTTGGTTCACAGGCTGATGCTCAGTCCACTGAGCCACACCAACCAGGGCTATTATCTCTCTTTTGTGTATGGTATAAGGTAGGACTAATTTTTCCAATTTTTCCTATACTGATATCCAGTCAATTCAGCCTTAATTTTGAAAAGATTCCCCTTTCCTCCACTTTCTGGGTGTCACCTTGGTCCCGTGAGGTGCCTACTAGAATATTTTAACTTACACATGTGACTTGTAGCATTTTTGCCAGGAAACGTGGGTCACACCCTCAGTTCTGGGGCTGCTCATGGCTCTGTGTCAGAATGTGTCTTTTCTGTTTTGCCTTTTCAGATCCCACCTGCACAACCAGTCCGTCGTCATGGTGATAGGTGGCGAGGAGCATTTCGAGGACTATGGTGAGGGCAGTGAGGCGGAACTGTCCCCAGAGACCCTCTGCAATGAGGAGCCCAGCTGTAGAGATGCTGCTTTTCTCACCCCCAGGTAATGCAGCCCTGCACTGGTATGCATGTCCTCTTGCATTTCCCCACATTTAGTTCAGGGGAAGTTTCCCCTTTGGTTCATAAATTACTAAGCGAGAACTTATTTTATTCACTGTAGTATACTTAACATACGTAGTAAAATTTCAAGATTCATGACTTGGTGAAGGTTAGCTAAAGTTTCTCTTGTCCAGTTGTGTACCCAGATCGCTCCACATTTATGAGGCCTCAGGTGAACCACATGGCACAGAGCCTATTTTGGGACACTCGGCTTTGTGGCCATGTTTCCGTAGCCACTAGATGTGATCTCATTGTGGTTGATAGCTGGCTTTGAGGAAAGCTGTGTATGTATATATCTGAGAACATTTCAGTTATATAACATGGTGTTATTAACTATAGTCACCATGTTTTACATTGCAGTCTCAAACCTTATCTCTTGTAGCTGAAAATCTGTACCCTTTGACCAGCCTCTGAGGGAGCCTTTAATATCACAAACAGTTCTTTGGATTCATTTCCTTATAATTATCTGGGACCCGCATATTGTCTGGAAAGTCCTGGCTTTCCACTGTGATACCTAAAGGGCGAGAGCCTCACTTATGGAGCTGGTTACTCCCAGCTGTCCTTCCGCACAGGAGGCCCTGCAAGAAAACCAGCCCTTTTTGTCCTGTGGGCCCAGCAGCTTTTCACTGTTGGCCGGCCCATCAGAGAACATGGCTCTCCTCAGGTGAGATCCTTGCCTGGCTGAAAAATCACCTCTCTCATTTGCACTCAGTTCTTGAAATTCTCCATCTTTGCTGGCAACAAAGGCTGAGTATCTTGAAATTGGCAACTGTGAGATTCTTCCTTTGCCCAGACTGTTAACCAGGCCTAGGAGACCTGGGCGGGGACCAGTGCCAGGAGGGTCTGCCTGACGGGGTCCCCCTTGCTTTCTCCGTGTGCCATTCCCCAAGCTGCCCACCAGGGTGGGGTAAGACTCCACAGGCATCTCTAGGAGTGCAAGTGAGTGAAGTGGTGAGCTTTCTTTCAGTAGCTCTCCTCTTCCCATACACACACTTGTGGTGGTGTCGAAATCAAGGCCAGAGGACTTGGCATTGCCAAGTGTGTGTTTCTGTCCTGTTTTGATAATCTCTTCCTATTTGTTTGTTCCTGTCTTTTGCCCAGTATTTCACTGTTTTCTGTCTCAAGTGTGACTTCTGTGCTACAAGTGATATTTCCCTTTAACCTTTCTTCAAATTCAACTTCCAAATAGGCTTTTAAGAGCCTGTGGGTCTTCATGCTCCAGGGTCGTTGTTGCCTCCTGTCAGGTGCATCACCAGTGCCCTGAAAGCCCAGGGAGGCTAATAGAATTTTTTTTCTCCCTTAAATCCTCACCCAAGGATATTTTTATTGATTTTAGAGAGAAAGAAAGGGAGAGAGAGAAACATTGATGTGAGAGAGAACATTGATTGGTTGCCTCCTGTACACGCCCCAACCAGCAGTTGAACCCACAACCTAGCTATGTGCCCTGACTGGGAATTGAACCCATGCAACCTTTTGGTGTACGGCGCAATGCTCCAATCAGCTGAACCAAGGCTAGAATTCTGATTTTTTAACAAAGGTCTTTAAAAAGGACAGAATTATGATGATTTATAATTCACATGTAGTCGTTGATACTGGTTTTTAGAGCCATTATTAAAACAGTTTATAGTACAGTGAGTAAAACTCCACCTGAAGACATGCTTTGCGCTCACATCGATCAGTTTTTGACAAAGGAGGCAGCAGTATATCCAGGCACACACTTCTTGCTAAGGGCAGCTGATGCTCTACCTCATTTCCTCTGAGCACCTGACCAGGAAGGAGCAGGTGTGTGGCTGACCCCCTGCGGCTTGAGCTGGTGGTGCATGTCATGGTTCACAGGCGATGTTGAGGGAGGCGGGCTTACAGCAGTCTAAAAGTAAGAGTCAGAATCTTCTAGAGCCAGTTACTTGACAACTTGCTTTTGCCTGGCTAACTCCAGCCCTGTGTGGAGTCACAGGTAACATGACCAGTCCTTGCTGTTTCCTGAACTGACGCTTCTTGTTTCTCTAGCACCGACCCGCTTGCTGCAAAGCTGCACAGCATCCTCACTGATGAGGCCTTTGAGTTTTACTGTAGCCAGTGCCATAAACAAATCAACCGCCTAGAGGATCTTTCTGCTCGCCTGAGTGATCTTGAAAAGAATAGGTAACTGATGTAGTGCCTGGCCTTGATCTGTGTTCAAGGGTTAGGGGGACTCTTGTCCAAGCTGCCCCTGGCTGTTCTTATCCCAGGTGCCACTCATTTGGTCTTGCCAACTCAGGGGGTGCTTCCTCTGGAAGCTGGGCCTGAATTGTGGTTTGAAGGTGAGCGTGCAGATGCAGGACTCTTTCCTGGCCCCGCCCCACCCACCCTGCATGCTGTGTTTGGTGCCCTTCGCCCTACTCGCTCCTGTGTGCATTGTGCATGCCGCAGTCTAATCAGTTGCTTCTGTCCCTGCTTGATGACCTTTAGACACTATGTATCCTGCTTGAGGAAATCTAACCTCATGAAACTCTGTGCTGAGAAAGAGATACGTTTTAAATTTTACCTAAAGATTTCTTTAACTGGGAGTCACATGAAACAGCATGGGAAATTTAAAATAAGATTTGGGCTTTAAAAACAAATTTGCAGTCAGCTTTCAGGAATGTTGGTTTAAATCAGGTATGCGTTCTTTAGTTGAGCCCCTCCTCTGAACTTGCTTTTGTAAAGCTGCCTCAGACTCCATTACAAGAAGAATCCAGTTTCGCTACCCTGTTTTTAAAACAATCAACCAGGATCCCAGTATGTACTGCTGCTCTCTGCACTCAACAGGCCATTCTCTCTCCTCCACCTCCTGGGTCCAGTTTGTGTTAGACCATTTGCTTCCCTTTCCATCCCCATCACCCTATCTCAGCTCAAGTCAGAGCTCCAGAGGAGACAGTTCCTTTTGCTGGCTCCTCACAACTTCACAAGCTCCAGTCATAGAAAACATTTTTTGGGTAGTTTTCATATATCGACATGACAATTAAGCATATTGTTGATTTAGCTGGTCATATGGGCAAGCCCCATATGGGCCACTTTGTACATGCCGATCAGTACTGTGAGCTACAGTCCTGGGAGGCTTCCTGGAAGAAGAGGTCTCAGACTGGGGTGGGAGGTTACTAAAAGGTGGCAGAAATGTGAACCATCTTGATGATTTCAGTGGGTTTAGAGTAGTCTTTAAAAAAAAAAGATTTTATTCATTTATTTTTAATAATGGAGGAAGGGGAAGGAAGGGAGAAAGAGAGGGAGAGAAACATCAATGTGTGATTGCCTCTCGAGCGCCCCCTACCGGGGACCTGGCATGTGCCCTGACTGGGACTCAAACCAGCGACCCTTTGGTAGGCTGACCTGTACTCAATCCACTGAACCACACCAGTGAGGGCATAGAGTAGTCTTCTAAAAACCACTTACGTTTTTGTTTGTTTTTTTTTTTTTAGATTTTCATTTATTTATTTTTAGAGAGAAGGGAAGGGATGGAGAAAGAGAGGGAGAAAAACATCGATTGTGAGAGAAACATCAATCTGTCACCTCTTATACGCCCCCAGCTAGGGACCAAACCTGCAACCTAGGCATGTGCCCTGACCAGGAATTAAACTGACAGCCTTTTGGTTTGCAGGACGATGCCCAACCCACTGAGCCAGGGCCCCCTTGTGTCTTGAGGAACTTGTCCCTTTAGAGCCTCAGGCAAGGCCAGCTCAATCTCCCTGGTGGGTCATCATGACTTTGGCCCAGTTGTACCTATTGTTCCGCCTCTAGTTCCAATTCCAGTGCGTTTAATAGTTGACCCTTTTTCTTACGCTCTGTGCAACAATCCCAACACAGACTATAGTCTAGCACATGCCCAGTTAGGTGGAAAAGATATGATGTGACCCCAATATTTGTGGTCTGTCAGCAGCTTCAGAGGGGAACCTGGTGGGGGTCCCAGCAGCTCTGATGAGAAACTGGAAGTGCTTTTTGGGAGGGTGGGGGGGTACTTCCAGAGACTCTTGAGAAAATGTGTGTGGTGATTCCAAAGAGCCACTGGCCACTTTTTTAGGGAAAACCAGTTTCACCTCTTGTGTATGTTTACTTGGGTGCTTTGGTGAGGGATCATTTATTTCCACGTGAAGACTTGCCTTCCTGCTGAGTAGGTTCCAGTACAAGTTTGCATCTCTCATTTTCTGAAGATTTTTGACATAGAAATGATCTTTTTCCAATGTAGAGAGTCTGTCCCAGGACTACCGTCTTTACCTCTGTTAGGCTTTTTGGGGTAGATGACAGACTGAGACATGGCTAAGTACAGCCAGCAAGTCCAGTGGGGCCTCACCTCCAGTTTCAGCCTCCTGTTCCTTAAGAAAGACTCTACCAAGGTTGCTTAATATACCATTAAAGTCATTATTGTAATAAGGACACAACTCTCCGTCAGGAAATTTCCCCCCGAACACTCAGTTGAAGAGATCTGAATCTTGCCTATTGGTTTCCATGGACTTGCCTCAGAATAAATGTGTTTGGTCATGGTTTGTGGAAGATAAAAGGTAATTTAGTCCAAATTGTATCTGGAAACTTTGACATCAGATATAATTTCTACTCAGTGAGCCTTAGAAGATGCTGATAACTGTCATATTTTCCAGGTACCTGGGAGCTTCTGTAAAAACAATTTATTTTGTAGAAAATTTTGTAGAAGTCTGCTTTACCCAGAGGCATATTTTCACATTATAAACCCTGTCACTGGACTGCCAGTCTGTTCCTGAGAGGTCGGTTAGGAAGGCTGAATAGTATGTCTGTCCTAGCTTACTAGTTTCAGGGAGCCTCAGTATTATTAGGGGGAAATTAGATTTGCGTTAAAATATATATTATCAGTCAGAGTATAATCAGGAGAGGGAGCCACACAGTGATTTAAACAGTGTAAGTTTAACTAAAGGAGTGACTAACTGTAACGGGATCAGCTGGTGAGAGTGAGAACTTGGGAGAATGGAGGAATAGCATCCGTAGGGAGCAGCCAGCCCACCCAGGGCTGAGATCTGACCTTGCTTCAGAGGGTGGCCATGGCACGCTGGGTGGCAGATATGTCACTGCGGTGCCTCACAGAGGGTAGGAGGCACAGTGAGGAAGGGTTAGAGACACAACTTGTTGGGAATCTACCTTCTAGAACTTGCTAGAAGTATGCTCTCTGGCTGCCAGGAAGGCTCTTCACAGGGAGGGTCTCACCAGAGGTACTTTGCTACAAAACTGCTGGAGGATGTATCGGGGTGCTGCTGGGAGCTGGCACTGGGGAAGCAACCCAGGTAGAATCGTGGAGTGTAAAGTGTTAGTGCCTAAGTTAAAACTGATGAAAATACTTGGCTGTTGCAAACAGTCCTGTGTCATGTTTCATGTGGGGGCCAGCTGTTGGAGGGTAATTTGGCTTCCGTTTTGGCCCTCATTTGGGATATGGCATTGGCCAGTGGCTTGGACCCAGGGCAGCCAGCTGGAGGGTCCAGGCACTGGAGCCAACCCCTGAATGGAGATTGGAGTGTGGCTCTGTTGGGAATTTCTTTGGGAGGTGGGGTGGCATAATGTGATCTGCTGAGGCCTTGACAAGCCCTGGAGATTGTTCCCATGTCCCTGAATGTTTTGCTGAGTGGGCCTTTCTATGCATGGAGTTGGCCTTGCGAGCAGGGTGCTTGCATGCCTGTGGACGCACCCCCATCACCATATCTCTTCAGCCTGAGTTTCCTGTTTCCTCCCTGTCTGTTCTCTAACACGATTTTCCTGTTTATTTGGATTTTGCACAGTCCAACGAAGCGGCTCTCCAGCAAGAAGGTGGCAAGGTAGGAAACCATTGGCTATTTACTGAGATGTTCTTCTGAAATGTATCACTAATCATAGGTCTTTAAAAATACAAGTTTGTTTTTGGGGTTTTGTTTTTTCCCCACTTTCGTTAAGTTGCTTCTCATGGTTTGGGATTCAAAATAATTTGAGGGGATGGATTGTTAAAAGAACTTTCAAAGCTGTGGATTAGGACCTGAATTTGGGGCGGGGAAGTTGATGTTGAGAGTTTTTGACATCCCTCCTATTTTATTGATATTCTCCACAAGGGGGCCCATATCCCTGCATGACTGCTATAGGTTAACCCACTGGTAGAGAGAGTCCATGAGAGCCCTGATATCACAGAGCCAGAACGTGATGGAGCCCAAGTCTGGGCCTCCCTCCTTCAAAGGCTGTGCCCTTCCCACCCCCACTGGTTCCTCAAGGTTAGAAGAGGATGGAGATGTGCCTAACTCTAGGTTTCTAAAGAACATGCTTTTGTGACCATTTCTTCATTTTTCAGTTTTGGATACTACTTATTGTGTCCTGCAGTGAAAGACGGCAGCACATTCATTTATCCTTTCCCCTGATATGCTAGTTCTAAAAATAATTTTCGCCAGGTTTATAAGATGCCAGCATTTTTCACAGGACGCCATGTAACATGTTACTGTATTTCCTTTTTAAGACAAGTCATTGTTTCTCCTGGAGTAATTGTCTTCATGTTTTCATTTGCTTCATCTTCTGTGCGGCTCTTGCCTCCTCTGCCCAGCTCTCTAACAGGGCCACAAGGTAGCCCTGTGCCTATCTGGACATTTCCTCCCAGAGCCTCTGCCCTTTGCACAGGTGTGTGCAGTCTGCATGGCAGTGGTGCTACTGGCCCCCCACCCTGACCCCGCCACACACATTGCACGATCCAGGTATTTTATTTCAGGTGTTGAACACTCTCATTCCCTGATACTCTGTCTTCCTGTTTTTTAGTGTCCATTTTTTTGTCCAGCAGAAGTCCTGTAACTTGCTGAAAGAAGAGGTGCCCAGGAGATAAATTTTTGGGACCTTGCTAGATATTTTGTTCTTATGGTTTGGCTTGGTATAGAAGTCTGGGTTGTAAATAATTTTCCTTCAGAGTTTTTTAAGGCATTGCTCATTATCTTCTAATACTAGGGCTGCTACTGAGAGGTCTAATGCTTTCTAATTTTTCTTTGTGACCATTTTCCCTCTCTAGAAGTTTATAAGATGTTTTCTTTATTCCGGTAGTTAAGAAATTTTATGATGAGTTTTGTGAGTTCCTACTCCAATTACGCTGGGCTGAATGAAAGATGTGCTGTTTCAATCTGTAAGCTTTTGTCCCTTATTTCTGGGGATCTTTGTCTGCCGGTTTTTGTGTGTGTGTGTTTGTTTTTTAAAGATTTTATCTATTTTATCTTTAGACAGAGGGGAAGGGAGGGAGAAAGAGAAGGAGAGAAACATCAATGTGTGGTTGCCTCTCACGTGCCCCCTACCTGGGACCTGGCCTGCAACCCAGGCAATTGCCCTGACTGGGGAATTGAACCGGCAACCCCCTGGTTTGCAGGCCAATGCTCAATCCACTGAGCCATACCAGCCAGGGCTTGCCTATTTTTTCGACAGAGTCTTCTGTTCCACTTCCTGCTCTCTCTGGGATTCCTGCTTGTTACCCCTCATGCCTTCATCCTTGCTGCCCCATGCCTCTCTCTGCTCTGGCTCTGTCTGCTGTGATGCACGCACCACCAAGCTCTTCGCATCTTTTCCCTGAGTTCTCATCTGGCTCTGTCCTTGTTAGAGGTCTCTCTGAAACAACTGGGCTTACATTCTCTGTGCGTATTGAAGTGGTTACTCACAGCTAGCAGGCAACCTCTGGCCAGCATGTAGTATGGACAGGCCCCTGTGTCAGCAGGTCTTTTCTCTAGCCAGGCTGGCCGATTTTTCTAGTGTGGAGCCCTGCCTGACTGCGGGCATTTAGGGTACCGTGCTGGGCCCACCATTTTGCTTGCAGACTGTGGGTATATTCCATTTGTAGGCCTTGTGTCCTGAGACCAGGGCTCCTCCTGGTCTAGAGGAGGCCTTCTTTTCAAGGGTGTGGTGGATACCGCCCTTCCCACCCTCTGTGCTCATGCCTACTGCCCCACTCTCAGATGCCAGTCCGTCCTGGGTTCTCCAGAGGAAATAGGCCAGCTTCCAGTGTCTCAGTGGCTGGCTGTGGTCTCCCTACCTCTGCTCGGTGATGCCCAGTGCCCTGGACATCTCTTTCCTGGCGCCATTTCCTCGTTGGGGGTGTAAACATTCTGTTTTTATTTATTGTTTTCTATCATCTTCAGGGCTTAGGGTCGAGGAAGCTTAGGTGAATGTCATCATTCCATCTTTCTACTTGTTTTGTCACACTACCCCTTTCAGAAAAGTATCCATGTTCTTAGGAATATAATATTAATTCCAAACCATACTTTCTTACAGTTTTAACATTACTTTCTGTCTTACTTTCATATTTTGCCCCAAACAGGCCACAGCTGGTGACACTAAGGAAGGTAAAAATCTAGCGGAGTCATCTCCTCTCAGCCTCCCACACCTGGGACACTGAGGCACCTGAGGCCCTAGGGTTGTTGAGAGCCTAAGCTGCTAAGGCGCCAGTGGCCGAGGAGCAAAAGAAGGAGCTCCAAGGGTGTGGAGCCCAGGGGCTTTCACAGGATGGCTGGGGCTAGTGCTCACTTATGCCCTAGGCTGCATGCCGCCCAACATGGCCCACATGGCTGGAAACCTGTGTCCCCTGGGGTCAAGTGATTGGAGTTGCTGTGGCAGAAGACGGTCCCACCTCTGCACCTTTCTGAGAGAGACCCCTCTGGTCTCTCACTGTTTGTGCCTTTGAGAGTACATTTGAAAAGCCACATATCAAGATGCATGTATGTGGGTGACGTTGTATGCAAAAGTCATGATCCTGAATTAATATTTCACGGGCCCACAGTGGAAGATGAGATGATGTCATATCACAGGGAGGAAAGGCATCATGTTTTATTACCTAAGTACAAAGTACCCTCGCCCCATCAGCTGGTAGGGGAGGAGGCTGGGCTTGTTAGGCTCCAAAGACCAGCGGGAGGGCTCTCGGACACAGAGTGTAGCTGACTTGCTCCATCCCCTTGGTAATAGCGTCTTGCTCAGACTTCCCTTTGGTGGAGATCCGGGCCCCAGGCTACTGGGTTTGCTTTTCAGACTGACCTGGAAATGCTCATGTTTGAAGAACTTGTATTGGGCTCTCCCCTCTTTTCTTTCTTTATTCTGCTGAAGGACCTTCTCTGGACTGGACTGTTGTTTGTTCTCCACAGGCACCTGCACCAGTCAGGGGCCCTGACCATGGAGGCCCTGCAGGATCCTCCCTCAGACCCTGTGGAGGGCATGGAAGAGGACATTGCAGACAAGGTAGGCCCTGGACGGTGGGGCTAGAGGACAACAAAGCCCCAGCCTTAGGACTTGTGCTGGGTGCCATGGCCTTGGGGTGTGGGCCCACAATGGGCACATTGGGGTATGTTGAGTGAGGTGCCTGTGGGGCGCCTGGCCTCATCCTGGCAAGCAGGTAGAGCACAGCAGGAGGTGTTGATGGCCCTGCAAGCACAAATTAGATCCTGTTCCAACCCTGCCGTTCTCCAGCATTTCACATACATGGAAGAGGGAACTGAGAGGACGGGAACAGAACAGTGAGTGTCAGTGACTCTCAACCCATATTTATATGTGCTCAGTTCAGGGTGCACGGACAGTGAGAGACTCAGCTCGCTAGGGCCCGGGGAGGGGGGCACTCGGCCTGCAGTGATGGCAGAACCAGACATTGTATGGAATAGGCTATTCCGAGAGAGAAGCCTGGTAACTGGCTTATGTGGAGCCAAGCCAGGCAGTCATCTATAGTAAAAAGCCCAAACTCCTTGACCAGCTCCAGAAAGGGGAAAAAGAGGATGGCAGCATACACCCCTCACCTCTTCCTGTCCCCCCACCTCCTTCTGTCCCCCTCACCCCATCCTCTCCCTTCTCACCTCTTCTTGTCTCCCCTCACTTCCTCTCTACAGCAGCTCCAGCATTGACTCTGCAGAGCCTTATCTGGCTCTCAAGGCTGGTGACCTTCACCCCTCCTACCACCTTTGTTAGACGTCTGTCTCCCATCTAGTTAGTGAGCTCCCTAAAGAGGGAGAGATCAGACCCTGGGGCTTTTCTATCCTTGAGTCCCCTGGCATGTGCTGCCTCTGTGGGCTGGGTCTGGCAGAGAGCAGGGGCCCCTGCCTATGGGGGGCCCATGACCTGGCTACCACACTATCACAGAGTCATCACAAAGGCGCCGTCTGGTCACTTCAGGCCTCTGCAGCCCGCTGCTGACATCTGCACTTGTGGTTTTGAGGCCATGGAGGACTCACTGTTCACATTGATGCTTGTGGGGGCTGCACTACGTCGTTTACGGGTATAGTCTCCATGAACAAAATAGACCCAATTCCAGCTGAGTGAGCATGTCTTGCTCCCAAGGTTGTCTTCTTGGAGAAGCGGGTATCAGAGCTGGAGAAGGACACTGCTGCCAATGGGGAGCAACACAGCCGGCTGAGGCAGGAAAACCTCCAGCTGGTGCACAGGTAAGCGTGGCACAGTTCCCTTCACCTCACAAAGCAAGAGCGTGGCTGCTGCACAGAGGCTGGCTCTCATCTGGAGCTGCCCTCCATCCTGCAGCTGGAAGCCAGCCCAGGGGATGGTACTGGGTAGCTTCTTGAGCATGGCTCCAACTTAGTACTGTCCCCAGCCCATTTAGGGCCCCAGAGGAAAGAGATAGGAGAGGGCACCGCCTCACCCCTCCCTCAGGAGCAGTGGAGGCCAACACTCACACTGCCTGCACAGAGTGCCTGGTGGAGGGATGCCTGACCTCGGGCAGCAGAGGCTACGTGGGGAGATGTGTGCTGGACTTCTAATGTGAGGCCTCTGGCTTGTGTCCCTGCTTCTGAGAGCCCGTCCAGAGAAAACGGTGCCACCGCAGGCCTTCGTTCCTGGACACGGGCTCCATGACCTTGACAGCTGCTGTGCTTTGCTCACATCTCTCACATCATCTGGTTTCATCTTTATGATCCCTGTGAGGCGGGTACTGTCCTCATTTAACAGATGAGGAAACCAAGGCTCAAGGAGTTTAGATGATTGCCCAGGGCCTCAAATAGGCGGGGGGCTTTGGGAGTAGGGACCAGTGCCTTCAGAGTCCCCTATAGTGGGAGCATGACCCGTCCTTGGGGTATGAAGGTCCTCACAGGCACTTAGCCACAGAAACAAGAAACAAGTGGGAACCACTGGGTTCATGGCAGAATGTGCCGTTTGATTCTAACAGTGAGAGCACTAAGGAAGAAATAACAGACATATAAAGTAAGGATTAACTGTTGTGTTTGCCTGGAGGGGGCAGGGGCTACTTCCTCTCTCCTGTTTTGTGGACTTTTTATAGAATACTGTGTGAGTTTTAATGTTTCGAAACTAGTCATTCAATGTAACCCCATGCTGTTTGCAGCAATATGCTTCTTGTGCATGCGGAGCTTGGCCCAGAAGCATCAGCTGTCTGGCTGTACTGCCTGAGTACGGCTGGTGCTGTGGGGGCGAGGCCCTGGGGCGTCCCAAGGGGCCTGAGAGAGGCAGGA
Organism: Mormoops blainvillei; assembly: GCA_004026545.1. NCBI lineage: Eukaryota > Metazoa > Chordata > Mammalia > Chiroptera > Mormoopidae > Mormoops > Mormoops blainvillei. Next base: position 188,847 of record PVJD01001909.1, on the reverse strand, counting down.
AAAGTGTGTGTGGGATCTCCAGGAGAGAGGCCAGGCTGCTGGAACCAAAACGCAGCTCTACCATACACTCTGTGACAGGAAGAGCCCTGTCCTCAAAGCCTCGGTTTCCACACCCATGACCTGAACAAGTGGACTCCGAGTGCTCTGGACAGCATGGGACATAGGTCCGCCCATACTCGCATGATATACACATCATATGCTCCAGGGTTGCACTTGGGTCCTGTTGTAATGTTTTCATCCTGGAAGCTACTGATCACTTTATGAAGTTAAAGCAAGTTCTCTTGTGCAGTCGAGACCCTGTTGTTAGGGTTCTCATGAGAAGGGCCTGCCCCAGGCCCTGCTGCCGAGCCAGGGTGGGGTCAGCCACATTTGTGGAGGGGCTCGGGTTCCAGTGCTGCACCAAGTATAAACCTCATCTCCAGAGATGTCTGTTACTCCCTCTCTGTCCTTGTCCAGGGAAGTCTGGGTAGGTCATCAAAATCCTTTCTCAAGATGACTGGTGAAATTAGTCTAGTCTAATCTGATGGGCATTTAACAATTACCCACGTGTGGTGGAAAATCTACGTTCTGTACCTCATCCTGCCCCAAGGTCAAACACATCCAGTTCTTGTGGATGTTCCTTTTGGTGTTGGCCGCAGTTCTCCTAAACAGCATGCTTCTGCTGCAGTTTCTTGGTGTTCCCCATGTGTAACATTGTCAGCCCACACCAGCCCTGCTGCACAGCCCTCCTACACTGCCTCTGTCCCAGGAATTCCAAATGCTTCCTCTGCATTTGATTTTTTAAAATTTTCTGGATCCCACATTTTCTTTCTTTTTTTTTTCTCCCGCACATATTCTGAGGAGGATATCCCCCATTGTTGCCTGGGAAGGGGAGCTTCGGAAAAGGTTCTTTTGAGACCTTGCATGTCTGAGTCTGTGTTTCACCCTACTTGGAAGCAGGTTCCCTGAGGACTCAGTGGCTCCACTGCCTCCAACCTGAGCTGTACTCTGGACGCCTGATACCACTGTGTTGCCCTGTTCTCATCTTCGACATGTGAGGGCTTCCTGTTGTTTCCTGTGCTGGGCACAAGGTTTTCAACCTTTAAATCTGGAAAATGTGCCCCTCAGCTCTAGGAAGATTTCTAGAATTATTTCTCCATACAGTGTCTTTCATTTTCTTATGCATTTTCATTTTCATTTTCTAGCTGAACTTCTGTTCATAAAATATTAGACCTTTCCTCTGATTTTCTTGACTTTCCTATTCTCTCTCTTTAAAAAAAAAAACTATTTTATTTGTTTCTTTTTAGAGGGAGGAGAGAGGAGAGAAAGAAACATAGATGTGCAAGAGAAACATCGGTTACTTCTTGCATGCCTCCAACTGGGGACCTGGCCTACAACCCAGTTATGTCCCCCAATTGGGAATCAAACTGGCGACCTTTTGGTTCACAGGATGCCTCTCAACCCACTGAGCCACACCAGTCAGGGTTCTGTTCTCTTTTTTTAATTCTTTATGTAATCCCCTTGCGTTTCTTCTTCAATTCTTCTGTTGAATTTAAAAGGTTTCTCATTTTTAATTTCTGAGTTACTTTTTGTCAACTCTTCCTTCCATGACATCATCCCTATTTTGTGGATGCGGTATCTTAGCTCTCAGTCAGTTATAGGGCTTTTCCTCCTATTTCCTGCATGAATTACATTTTCTTTGAGGTCCTTTTTTGTTTTCCTTAGCCGTATTGTATTAAAAGCTTTCCTGTGGTAGCTGGTGATCTTTGGCTATCCATTTACTCTTGTGTGAGGCACCAAGAAGCAGGTGAGAATCCCTGTATGTGGGGATAGCTTATGGGCTCTACACACTCCGTGAACAGGGCATAGGAGCCCTTCTCTTTGGGGTGATCAGTTCCTGCTTCCTTTGGGTGGGCATAGTGGTCTGGGATGGGACCAGGATCAGGGCCCCCATGAGAATATTTCCTTTTTCCCTATGTTCTTGCTTTCATCTCTGCTGTGGATGAACTGGGTGGGGCTGGTTTGTACACCAGGTCCTGGAGTGTCAGTGCAAGGTACCTTGGGAGCGCTCATGGGCTTCTGCCCATCAGAGGGTCTCCCGTCCACATATCACCCTCAGCATAGGGAGCAGAGACTGGGGGCAAGGCACCTCCTCTTTCAGAACTTCCCTTAACCAGAGCTATGGGTGGGAAGTCTGACAGCCTTCCTATCCCTCCTCCAGGTAGGGGCAGCTCTCACCAGGTCCTGATGCAGCATCTAGCGCTTGGTGGAAGGGCGGAAAGTCTCTCACCTCCTCCCTTGGCCTTCACAGAGCCAATGCCCTCGAGGAGCAGCTGAAGGAGCAGGAGCTGAGAGCTTGTGAGATGGTCCTGGAAGAGACACGGAAGCAGAAGGAGTTCTTGTGCAAGATGGAGCGAGAGAAGAGCATTGAGATCGAGAACCTGCAAGCCAGGTAGGCAAGGCCGCCACGACTCTCCAGAACAGTCCATGAGAAGATGAAAATGGCAATGAACGTTTTCATGAGCAAAGCCCCAACCCCCACCCCTGGGAGGTGCAGTGTCTAGGAACAAATTTTATTTTAGAAAAAGTAGAAAACCTATGTGAAGAAAACTGTAAAACCCTACTAAAGGCCACAAAAGATCTGAATTCAAAGACTGACCTTACACAGGTATCAGTTTCTCTAAATCTCTCTCTACTGGATGTTATCTCCGTGAAAATATCAATCTTTTTTTTTAAGGCAACTTGACAGAATTACCTTTATGCTTCTCTGGAGGCAAAAGTCTTACATGAGTCAGGAAAAGAGGGAACAGAGAAAGGGATGAGCACACTATATATAAAGCACCCCTGGAAGGCATAGGGGTTGTAGCAGGCCCATGCTGCCTAGAGACGGCAGTGCCACACCCAGGCACTCAGGCTGGAGGGATATGGCACACACTTAAAATTACACATGTGAGTGGTGGTTCTCTTAAAACCCTGTTTGTAAAAGAAAATCCACAGATAACTAAAATGTCCATATGCTAAGAAATGGTGAAAAAGTTCACCTTAGCGTTCCCTCCCATTCTCACTCCCAGAGCATCTCCCCTGAATGGGCGGTGGGGTTGGGGGTGTTTTTCATAGAAAAATTTTTTTAGCTGAATAAGTACCACTTTTAGAATACAAAATACAATAGCTTTAAATATTCGTGAAGGAGGACTCTACATTCTTTCGTTTGTGTTCCTCTCTAGCTCTTAAACCTAGGAAGATATAGTTTATCTAAGAAGAGCTCCTGGGCATTTTCAAATGTGGGGTGGCAGGAGTGGACTGCTTGCAGGGTCGCCCTGGACAGGGAAGCCTCCTTACACGTAGGCACAGTGGGGTGCCACCGCCCAGGACAGCCAGGCCTGGGCAGCCATGACCGTGCAGTTTCGTGGGCTCAAAGCAGTTTCTCATATGTGCATGCTGGTAGCCTCTCCTTTTGGGCCCCATCCACTGGGGCTGTGGGTGCTGAGAAGCAGGGCTGTCCTGCCTCCCATGCCTATCCACACCAGAGCCTACACAGCTGGGTTGTCCTGCAGGATAGCAGCCTGGAGGGGCACACTGTAGACAGGGTCTCATGTGGCCTTAGGAGAGTGAGGCAGGACTCACCCCTTCTTCTGACCATACCTGCTGCCTGCCCTGGGCACCTAGGGTCAGTGGCTCTGTGTGCCTGGACTCTGTTGGTCTCCTGCAGCTCCTGGGGAGTATGGCGGAGGGCAGAGGAGGCCTGTGGTTTGTAGGGGTCTGCCAGGGCCCTCAGAGGCCTCTGCAGCCCTGGGTCAGCACCCTGAGGTCATCCCAGCACAGGGGCCTCCCCATCATGGTCTCAGTCCATTTTGGTGTACAGGAAGACGTTCCTCAGTAAGGGGGGCTACAGAGTAACAGGATGGTGAGGACAGCTGGATTACAGAAAGGAACCAAGGCGCCCTGGAGAAAGGGCTGTCTGCAGCTGGGACAGGGTAGACCAACGGAGCCTGGAACATCTTGTAGTGACAGAAAGTAGGGAAGTGCTTGAAAAAAAGCATACACACGCAGTGATGGACACATGTACCTGGGACATTAGCCAACTAAAGGTCAAAGGTGGTACAATTTGAGCAACACACTAATAATGGTACTATTGGACCATGACCCAAAGTGTAACTAAATATGATGGTGGGTAAATGGGGAGAAGACAAAAACCTTCCTCACAAAGGAATTCCAGATTTAATACATGGAGATGCCCCTTCCCTGGGAATGGCACTGAGTCCTCCCTTGCTCTGGTGTGTGGGCTGGACTTGGTGACCGGCTTCCAGATACAGAGAATAGATTCGAAAAGTAAAACTTGATAGAGGAGACACCTGGCAGACACGCCTTTCTTTACCAGGTGATCCAGGTTAATGTCACCCATGATGAGTCATGTGGACTCGGCACCTCTGATCAGATGTGATAAGAGGGGCACCTCACTTTTATTGAATTCTTCCCCCAACCATAACCTATCTAATCATGAGAAAACACCACAAGGACCCAATCTGAGGGACATTCTACTAAATACATAATGAAAACTTCTCAAAACTATCAAAGTCAGTAAAAAACCAGGAAAGTCTGGGAGACTGCCACAGACCCTAGCGGACAAAGGAGATGACCGAGTGTTGTGTGGCCCTGGGAGGGACCATGGACAGAGAGAGGCACTTATGGAAAAGTTGACTCTCATCCATGGCTTAGTGACCACAGTGTCCCGATGTGGGTGGGTAGGCTGCGACGAACCTGCTACAGTGATGAGCAGATGCTTCCAGGGGAAGCTGGAAGGGTAGGAGGTCCACAGGAATTCTGCACTATGCCTGCAACTGCTCTGTAAACCTGAAATTATTCCCAAACCCAAAATGTATTTAACAACCATCCTGGCTTATGAAAAGTTTTGGCCCAGAGCATTTATGTGTGTAAGGGCTTGGCTGTCGGGGGATAGCCTCCATGGATCCCTGGTCGGCCCCTAACGAGGCTTCCAAGACACTCGGCCTCCCTCACTCCAAGGAGGCACATTCCAAGGGAGTGGGTCCCAGCCTCATTCTGTGTCCCAGGCTGCAGCAACTGGACGAGGAGAACAGTGAGCTGAGATCCTGCACACCCTGTCTAAAGGCCAACATTGAACGCCTGGAGGAGGTAAGCTGCCAGCTAGGAACGCTGAGCCAAGGTCAGCCAGGCTGGCCTGTGTACTTTTCCATACCCTCTGCATCTGATGCCTGTTGGGGGAGCGGGATATGCTGGGATAGGTTTTCCAGAGCAGGACAATCACACGGTCAGGTAATAAGTCTGTAGGGGTGTAGCCAGCCAAGGAGTGCACCGCAGGCTGGGGAACTGTGCTGCTTCAAAGAGCAGGCTGATGGTGCTGGGCCCTACCAGGTCTGTGCTTGAGAGAACAAGCTCAGCTTGGGCCACCGTCCCTTTGCTGGAAGATGCTGGAGCCTACCTGGTTTCCCAGCATTCCCACAGCTGTGGGATCCTTAGACCCAGAGGTTCATGCTTAGATTGACCTGTGGTCTGAACCCAGGGATGATGTCCTTGAGGGGCTGACCTCAGCTAGACCCCTCATACCCCATTCTGTAGACGTTCCCTGAGAGGCTTCTCTTCCCCTGCCCTCCACAAGTGGTTCTGAGAAGCTCTGAACCCTGAGCAAGTCGGAGACCACCTGGGCCCTGGCTGCTGTGAGCAACTCCTGCTGAGTGGCCATGGGTCAGGTCCAGCACTGTTGGGCGGAGGCACCCTCCATCACAAGCGCCCCAGTCCCCCCTTCCATGTGCACTGCACTTATAGTCAGCACAGGGCCTGAGAAAGATGCCTGCATATGTGCACCTCAGCTTTCACGGGAAAGCTGAGGTGCAGCCCCGTGGCTGTCAGTGAACTGATACTCTGAGGACACAGGCAGCTGAGGAGAGCCGCATGTATGGGGTGGCAGGTGAGATGTGTCCATGGCAATTGTTTCACTTTGCAGGAGAAGCAGAAGCTGCTGGATGAGATTGAAGAGTTGTCGCTGCGGCTCAGTGATGAGCAGGAAAACAGGAGGAAGCTAGGGGACAGGCTGAGTCACGAGAGGCACCAATTTCAGAAGGACAAGGAGGCAACCCAGGAGGTGAGCACAAGCCCAGAGGTCCCGGCTGTCACTCAGCAAGCTCCCAGAATCCGTAGGGCCTACCTGGAGTGAGCTGGGGACCCACTGCTTTTAACTATCAGTCTGGGCAGAGGTGCTTGGTGCATGGTGGCATTTGGGTAGTGTAGCATTATCATCCTCCTCAAAAATGGTGTTCAGCCCAATGCAGAGGTTTTGAAGCCAGGGACTGGGCTGATATTGCTCACCCTGCTGTTCCACACAGCTAATTGAGGATCTGCGCAAGCAGTTGGAGCACCTACAGCTCTTCAAGCTGGAGGCAGAGCAGAGGAGGGGCCGGAGCAGCAGTGTAGGCCTGCAGGAGTACAATAGCCGCACCCGGGAGAGCGAGCTGGAGCAGGAGGTCCGCAGGCTGAAGCAGGTACAGCTGGGCAGGTGCCCTCATTCCCCAAAGCCTCGTGACAGCTGGTATGGGGAGAGGGGTACATGGGGAATCACAGCCCAGGAATGATGCTGTTGTGCCGCCCACCCCAGGATAACCGTAACCTGAAGGAGCAGAACGATGAGCTCAATGGGCAGATCATAAACCTGAGCATCCAGGGCGCCAAGAACCTCTTCTCCACATCCTTCTCCGAGTCCCTGGCTGCAGAGATCAGCTCAGTCTCCCGTGATGAGGTAATGTGCCCACTCCCCTACGCCTAGGACTCTGAGGCACCCAAAGGCACCCACAGTCTGTGTGCCCAGTGCTGACCCCTTGCTTTTTCCCATAGCTCATGGAAGCAATTCAGAAGCAGGAAGAGATCAACTTCCGCCTGCAGGACTACATTGACAGGATCATCGTGGCCATCATGGAGACCAATCCATCCATCCTGGAGGTCAAGTAGAGGCAGGCAAGCCCAGCCCTGGGTGATTCCGGACTCAACGAACACCCCAGAGATGGCCACGGGACACATGGGCCAAGAATTGTAGGTCCCATGCCTACCGAGCCCAGAGCATACAGCCGAGCTGGGGCACGTTAAGATAGGGTAGTGGAAGAGGGAGAAGGAAAGGAAAGCCCTGTGATTCGAGCCCACAGCAGGTGCAGGTGGGATTGGGCCTGCTCTCAGCTCTGGCTGCCTCCTCTTTGCAGAGATGTGGGGACAGTGTCTTAGGCTGGGATGAGCCCCTCCATGAGCTCCCTCCCGCATAGTAGACCCTCCTGCTGTCCTGCCCTGTCAGAAGAATGGAAGGAAATGGGTCGCCCCCCCTGGGGTATAGTCATCTATGTCCTCACAGGCACGTAGACCTGGTGCCACACAAGTCTCAGCCACTCCAGGACAATGTAGAGGCCCCAGGGCCCTTGCACCAGATGTGGTGGTAGGTGAAAGACAGGCAGCGAGGCTAGTGCAAGTCAGGGTCTGACCAGCAGGGCTCCCCTTCCCCCTAGCTTTTCTAGGGCTATCCCTGAGCTGCTTAGGCTACCACCCAGCCAGAAGGAACATCTCAGTCCAGCTTCAGGCCCAGGGGCCTCCGGCTACGTGGCTCTTCCACGGTTGCACCCTTGTTACAGTAACCTTTGGGGGCTCTCATCTTCCTGTGGGGTCTGGGGCAGGAGCCTCTGCTCTGAAATCAGGACTTGAGAGTCTAATAGTGTGGAAAGTTCTATCTGGACATGGTGGACATTGTCAGCCTTCTGTGACTCCTGGGGTGCAGGCAGGGCCATGGTGAGGTGCTGCCTCTCCATGGATATGGCCTTCCTGGCCTCCTGAATTACCCCCCTCCCTGTGCAGACCTTGGCTGTCCCCGGTGAAGTCCCACTTTCCCAGGCCAGAGTCCAAATGTTTCTTCCAGGAATCTAAAGTCATTAGAAGTCGTCATTCTTCCCCCGGTGCATTCTGCAGGAGGCTGGGCAGGCAGGCTCTCCAAAGAGACACATAAAGAGCGGATAACAAGGCCCTCCCAGAGGCTTGCAGGTTCTTAGGAAACCCTTACCCAGCTGTACGCTGCCACTGCCTGGCCCCTGCGCTACCAGGAGCAGCAGTGTCACCCCCACAGGGATGCTGGGCCAGCTGCCCACCTGAGCCCGAGCACTGGCCACAAGCTTCCAAGTGCTCCCAGGTGGGCCAGGACCCCACACACAAACTGGCCACTGCTGTGTGCAAGTGTGTATGTGAGGTGTATGCACTTGTGTGTTTGTAAACGTGTGTTGCCCTTCATCCTTCCATCCTCCACATGGTCCACCTTCTACACTAAGACTTAAGATATTGCCTCGTATTGTATATTTTGGGGAAAGCCTTGGGTGTAAATCAGTGTAAACTTGGATGAGAGATTTTTCTATCATGTAGAGTAGGTATTTTTTATAGATTGAAGGTTGATCAATTTTTTTAATACTTCCAAGAGAGACTATCTGTGTATACACATGAAATATATATATATGTATGTATGTATGATAATAAATACGGGAACTCTGCTTTCTGCGCCAAGCCTCACGCTGCTGACACAGCCTTGGGTCTGTTTCTGTCCATCACTCAGTAGTAGTATAACTGTAAATACAAGTTGCCAGATGTCTCACCCAAACACCCGGGCGCTGACTTGCACACTGACGCTGCTTTCATCCTCTCAAGAAAGGCTCTCCAGGCAGTGACAGCAGCCTAGATGTGGAAGGGCAAGGCCAGAACAATGTCATCACAGATTAAAGCTGTTGCTGCACACATACAGCTCAGTTTCTTCCTCTTTGGGGGGGGGGTCGAGGGGTAGGGTGGGGGTGCCGTGGGCCTGGCTCGGCACCCCCTGATGGTGTTTGGGGTATTGGGAGCCATGCATCATCTGAATTCAGACAGCAGACCACTTAGTCAAGCCAGCGTCTCCTGGCCTCCCTGACCCCACTGTAAACCTCTCAGAGGCCCTGCAGACTGGGCCTCAGCAGAGCTTGTCCAAAGGCACTCCTGGGACAAGGCCACATGATGGGCTCCAGGGGCCATAGACCATGGTAAGAACTGGCCCCAGACTGCAGCCTGGCTGCCAACATGGCTTCAAGGGCTGGCTGGGCTGCAGAGGGGGCAGCATTCAAGTCTTGGGTTCATGAACAAGCTGTTCCTGTGGAACATGTAATCAGGGATGAAGAGATGGGCCCCAGAAGAGGCCACGCACAGAGTATCCAGCCCGAAGGCACAGAAAAGGCCAAGACCCCAACAATTGGGCCCAGAGGCAGGGACAGAAGGTGGGGAGGCGGGCTGGGAGGAGAGCTCAGCTACCACGGTAGTCACAGACACCACCGAGAAGGTTACTAAGTGACCAAATCTGACTTGAAAGGGAGGTTGCTAGCTTAAAGTCCCCAAAAGGACTCCCCAGCCCAGGTGTCCACAGGAGTGGCAGACTGCATCTACTCCCACCCCTCACAGTGAGTACCTGCATGCCAGACGTGGAAAAACTTAAGGCCCAGAGAGGCCAAGGGCTGTACCCCCAGCCACTCAGCTAGCAGAGAAGAGAGTTGAGCTCAGGTTTGCTGGCCCCAGCTGCTGTCCGTGGGATTGATAACCTGAGGATTGTGATAGGTGGGCACAGCCTGGCCCGGAGCCCTGGACATTGTATGGTGTAGCACTAAGGAAGAAACCTGGACAGTGAGGTTCTGCTTGGAGCCCACCTACCACCTGGATTCTGGGGGTTGGGGGGCAAGAGAATGTGGAACACTTGGCTCTGCACATCTAGCTGGCCAGGTCCCTACCTGTGTTCTCGGTGCTTAGAAAGTGTAGCTCCCCAGACCGCCCTCAGAAAGAGATGGTCACACCCTCTCTCGTTATCAAGTCTATTTGTTGACTTGCACCAGGCCATCCCACCCGAGGGGCCCAGTCCTGGCCAGAAGGTCAGCCTTGTGCTGGAGCCTTGGGTGTGGAACTCTGCGGCCCACTCAGCACTGGAGGGCGCCAAAGTGCTGCCGCTGTGAGTTCAGAAAGTCAGTGAGGGTCCTAGAGGGTCCTGTCCCTGGCTTGGCTGCACTGAGGGGTCTCCTCTGACTCAAGAAGAATCCAGTGCCCCTGCTTTGATGCTAGAAGACACCTGCCCTCCCACCTACCCTGGGTCTGTCCATCTGGTGCTTGCAGGGCTCAGAACCCCTCCTCTAGAGAGGAGAGGGCTCCTAACCTCTGCTTAGGAGAAGTAGCTGGAAGTGGGGAGGGGTCTTTTCCATCAGGCTGGGGCCAGGAAGGGGAGAAAGGGAGCTGCTTCCTTCTCCTTGTTACCCTACTGAAGCCTGCCAGTCCCTCCAGTTCATTTCCACTCTTTAAACACATGGGGGCCCACCAGCAGCAAATGCAGAAATTCCTGCCCTCGTCTCCAGCCCCAAATGGAAACATTTGGGACAGGGTAGGGCACGAGAACAAAGGAAGAAAGTCCACTGTAAGTAGAAACGGCAGTGCTTGCCTGCTGCCCAGGCAGGGCTACCTGGACAGTTTCCTCCAGAAAGTGGCTGAGGGCAGGGTCTGGCGGGGGCCTCACAGGGCAGGCCTCAAAGACTGCTGGAGTGGCTCCTGGTGGAACATGCAAGGCCTGTGTTAAGACCTGCACTCCCCAGGCCTGAATGCACACCTTCCATGTGGGGTCCTCTGGCCCCCAACCCTGAAGTACCTGTCCACAACCTTTCCTACTAGGACAGTGCACACCTCAACAGTCTTGAAGACTCCTCCTGAGACCCTCTTCTGGTGACTGTTTTGGCTTTCTCCCGCATGACAACAGGCCTTGGTTCCTTACTGGAGAGGACTGGGATGCTCCCCCCCCACCCCCCCATGTAGGGCCTGGATCCTCAAAAAATCTGTGCGCTGGCAGGAACCTGGGCCATCAGGTCCCCAGGCTCAACGTCAACGTTTTCTCTTCTTGAGAGATTACAGGACTGTGGACACAGTCTTGATACAACCACCCCAAGCAGTGTCCAGGGAAAGGGGTTGAGAGGGAAGGGGACCTATGGGAATCAGCCTTGACTTAGTCCTCTCACATGATTCTACAGCCGCACATTGTCAGAAGTGTCCTTGTCACCTTTATGCAGGAAAGGAAGCTGGGGGTGGGCTGAGTCACTGTACAGCCCAGTGCCCTGCAGGCAGCTTGTCACCTCACAGCATTCAGGAAACAGCTCTGGCCCCTACAATGGGACATTGCGGCATCTCAAGAGTAAAACAGGTTTGCCTTGGGCGTGAATGGCCTCCCAGGAGCACAGAACCCTGTCCGTGTATGTCCTCTTGAGGTCAGTTTAGCTTTTATGGGTACTGGAGCAAACATCACCCAACCTCATATTTATCAAACTCCATCGCAAGGCAGAATTGGACCACAGCCAAACATTCCCTGAATCTTAGCTGATGAGCCTTGCTTCTGTATTTCCTTCTGCGTGGCCTGTGCCTTCTCAGGCTCCCCATGTGTCCCCGAGCACCAGAGTCCTTGGAGCTCTGCCCTCAGCATCCACTTCCCCACTGCAGCTTCTCTGTGCTTCAGTTGCATCTGATAAACTATAGATAGAACAGCTTTCCTGCACCTCCTCCTGCCTCCAGGACACCTAGGCAACAGATGGCAGAGGGGCTCCAGTTTTGTGACTGTTGGGTGAGAGAGCGACCTCAGGGGTGCTGAAAGGGAACTTAAAGGGTGACTGAGCCTGAGGAGGCTCTCTTGTGCAGGGGGAAAGATTCTGTTCAGAGGTCTCTGGAGTAACACAGGAATAACACCCCTTCGCCGGACTCAGGACTTCCTGCCCGACACTGGGCTACACGTGCTGCGGTGGTATCTCATTTCGTCCTCCCAATGGCCCAATTAGATCCTAGTTTCCCTCTTTTACCGAGAAAACTGAGGCTCAGAGAAGTAATTTGCCTTTTAAGTGATTCCAGAGCCACACATAGTCACACTCTAAGGGCCAAGACCACGTCTTAGATCCAGGTCGGTCCCCCCAAAACTGGAGCTTTTGAATGTGAAGCCCTTAAGGGGAACCGAGAAGTTGCTGAGATGGTCTGAGGCAGCTGAGAGGGAGAGAAACTGAAGAGGCCCGGAGAAAGCTAAGGAGGTCTACGAGCCCCGCGGACACGTAAGGGTTAGGGTGGAGCCGAATGCTTGCACAGGGAGAGGGTGAAGTGCCGGGAGCCCAGCAGTTCTGCCCGCAAGGCGCAGGCGAAAGCGCCTTGACTGGGTAGGACACTAAGGCCTTTTCCTCCCGCACAGGGCATCCCGGGAGGTGTAGTCCCAGTCCTATATTCGGCTCATCCCCTCGCCACTCCTTGCCAAAACCAGCACGCAGCACTCCCTGGAGCCCGGGGATGAGCAATCTGCAGTGGCGCTGGGGGGTGGGGAGGTGGGCAGGAAGTCTGTTGCCCCTGGAAGGCGCCAGTTGGGGCTGCTGTTGGCCGCCTACTCGTGGACTACAACTCCCGGATTCCCTCCCGCGCAGGGCACCGCCCCTGAGCTTTCGGCCTGGCGGCGCCGCGCGGCCCTGTGGGAACAGTAGTCCTGGCGCGCGATTCACAGCGCCGCGTGCGCCCTGGGCGCACCGTAGCCGCGGGCCCCTGGCCGGGCGCTACGCTACGGAGGCGGCGTAGGGTGGGCGCCGGACGCGGACCGGTCCAGCCGGGTCTGGGCGTTTGGCGGCTCCTCCACTCAGTGTGGGAGGCCGGTGGGTCAGCGCGGCCGGTGGCAGAAGTTGTAGGTCGGCTGGCAGGGGCGAGCGGGCCGGGGGCCGCGCCGCCCAGGCCGCACGGACGGAGAAGGCACCGCCGGGTTGCGGAGGTGAGTCCGGCCAGCCGGGGTGGGGGCGCGGCCTGGACCCTCGCCGGAGCCCGGGCCTGGCGGGCAGCGCCCCTCACCGCCAGGGTTGCCAACCTTGGAACCAGGGTCAGCTTGCTGCCTTGCTGGCGCCTCCTGGGCATTGGCCGAGCCCGCACTGTGCTGGGCGCGCTGCTTGGAGAGGGGAGCAGACGGGGACCGGGTCATCTGAATCACTAGGAGACCAGCCCCAGGGTGCTGCGGACACAGGCGGCGGCCTCAGCCTCTGCCTGCCCTTGAGTGTCCTTATCTTTCAGGCAGCGTCGTGGTTCGGCTGCATTAGGGGACGTGTCCCGTGGTGCCCGCAGCCCTCCCCACTGAAGGACTCCGGGTACTGCCTTGGGGGCGGCTCCATCGAATGGGGGATGTGCAGGTGCGCCCTGTGTGCCCACTGGCCACCCTAGCACTTCCTCTTCCCTGTTCCTCTCCGGGCTGGCACTGGAGCAACACAGAGAAGTTGCAGGGCATGATCCCTGAGAATATTTGCGGGGAAAACCCGGTTTTTCCTGTTGGCCACAAAGGAACCCTTCTGGTCCTGAGAAGTGAAGCTTTGTGGTATGCTTGCATAGCCCTAGTTGGGTGTCTCTCTGGGACCCCTGAACGCACAGGAGTTTGTAACTGGACTGCAGGCAACAGGATCTCTGTGAGACCAGGTCAAGGAGTTTGGGGTCCTGGCATCCTGTGGGGAGAACCGACTCATCTTGGTGCTGAGTTGGGTCTGAGCTCATGGGTCTGACCTCCCAAGAGCCCCTCCGTTAGGGATCCCTGTGGTCCTCCCCCTGCCCAGACCTGGAGTGCTGTGTGTGTCATTTAGGTGTAGAGAGTGATTATCTCCAGCCCCCAGAGGCTGATGGAGGTGGTGGGGTAATGCTATCCTTCGTCTCTGAGTGACTTTCTCAAATGTGAAGAGAGATAGTGTTTCCCTGCCCAGGTTGTAGAAGGAGAGTCTCAGAGGAACAGGGGAACCTGGAGCCCAGCTCTGCAGGCCTGGCTGATGGTCTTGCAGGAAGCCCATGCCTCCCGGCTTGGGAATGGGCACACCTTACTCCCTCCCAGGTCGCGCTGCTCCCAGGAGTAGCACTCCTCTTCTCCCCCTTCCCTTCTGCATCTGAAAATTTCTGGAGCTGCCTGTCCTGAGCAGATAGGCCCATGACCTTGTGACCTTCTGAGAACCAGGTTTAAGCCCTGCTGGGCCCAAGGCTTAGTGGCTGCATGGCTTTAAGCAGGGACCTTGGATATTGTACCTGCTCTGAGTGCCCCCCGCCCCAGACCTGGGCTCTGAGAGCAGAAGAGACCAGGCCCCCTAATCCTGCAACATAGAGGACTCTCCTTCACCCCTAGTCATGCAGAGTCCCTTTGCCATTCACCAGAGAGAGGCCAGGCTTGACTGGCTTGACAGCGGTAACATTCCCTAAAGCTTCTTTGCAATCAGGCCCAGCGCTCTATAGACCCTGTGCTCTCCAGGCCCCTGTGTCGCGGGCAGCACTCTGGTAAGCCCCATTTTACTGAGAAGCAGCCCTAAAAATGTGCCAAAAGCTAGATATCATTCATGAGCCCCCGCTGATCCGTGCAGAGACTTATGGGGCCAGCTACCCACAGTCATGGCCTTTGGGACGGAGCAGCCTCTGGCGTGGTCTTAGGCGCACTGCTCACCGCTCCAGCAGCTGTTCCACACCCTGCTCTCTGGCTTTTCTGAAGTTTGGGGGAGCTTCTGGGGCTGTGTCCCCACCTCTCTGGTGGCTGAGCTGGGGGATGTGCCTGGACTGTGCTGCAAGAAACCGGGAGGAAAGCAGCTTGATAGCCATTTAGAATTGTGTGTGTCTGCGTCCAGAGGCTGGCAGTCGTTACAGCTTCCTGTTCCGCCTGTGTCGTCACAGCCCAAACCTGAAGTGGAGAGACTGCCTCCTCAAGCCAATCCCCACTCACGTCCACACTTTTCAGAAGAGTTGCCCCTTGGAATTAAATTCACACGGGCAGAATTTAATCCTGCGCCTGCCTCATGCTGCCCTCCTGCCATGTCACAGGAAAGGCAGCACATCCTGGAGCCCCTGTCTTTCTAGAGAACCCCCCAGCCCCCTAATGCCCTCCTTTGGAGTGAGCTGAAGGCTCAAGTGCCCATGTCCCCATGATTTGAGCTGGCGGGTGCTTGCAGGGCCGCCTGGGCCAGGGCTGCTCTTGTCACCACTTGGCAAACAGAAATGTATAATAGGACTGCCAAAAAATGAGAGTGCTTGTCTGGTACCTTCTTTTTTTCTGTTAAAAATAGTACTCAAACATCAACTAATATTGAACTTGTGAACTCGAAACTGAAATCCTGCGAGTGGAGAGTGTCCCTGTTTCTCTGATATCACTGTATGGAAAACAATTTCCTTTTTTTACTATGCACAACTGAAGTGTATGCAGCGCCAAAGACACAAGAGGACCACAGTGACCCCATTCACCTCCTTGGAGGCAACCCCAGGATCCTGTGTGGTTGTCCTCCAGCCTCCTCACTTGTGCCTTTGACTTTCAAAGGCCTGTCTCCTCTCACCCCAGAAAGTAGGTGCCTCAGAAAGTAAAGTGAATCCAACCCACAAGTTGGCTGGTTCACCACAGTGACTGGGATTACTAGGTGTTTCGGGTGCTCAGAGCGGACCAAGGAAATGGGGGTGGGCTGCACTGTGAAGATCCCTGACTTCTGCCCTATAGCTGGCAGCCAGCACCGTCAGAGACCAAATTACTTGACATGCAGAGAAGTCCAGAAACAGCAAGAACAATGACTGCCGTGTAGCATATTTGGGCAGCAGATCCCAGTCAGATAGACATGTATTTGGGGCAGGTGTGTTTCTTCCCAAGTTTGCTAATAGAAAGTGGGAGTCACACTTACGGAGTCTACAGCTTTTGTTCCTGGATCTGGCTCTTAGGTGGGCATTTATAATAATTCTCAGCAGAACATTTTCAGTCCACTTCTCAGAGGTCAACAGCGTTAAGATATTTGCTATTGGTGGTGTCAGGCTCCCTGCGGGCAGGGAGCGGCCAACCTTGGTATTTGCCTGAGGACAATGGTGAGTGAGTCTGGGAGGAGGCAGCAAGGTGGGCATCTGGGCCCTTACACCACACCTAGGAAAAACAGGAGGGGAACATGAGTGCAAAACCACCCACCTGCAACAGCGGTTGGAGGTTAGAGTGGCCAGATGGTGCTAGGACCTGGGTCCAGGTGAATCTTGGTGGGTCCCTGGCGGCTTGCCCAGAGCCCTGCCCCACCTGGACACCTTTCCCTGGCAGCCCCTGCCATGAGCAGAGCCAGCTAAGGGAGGTCCCTCCCACTGCGGCCTTGGGATCTTGAACAGGCCCACCTGCCACCCTGGTTGTCCCAGGGTCAGTCAGGGGCTTGGACTAGGCAGTGAGGAGCTTGCTGAGCCAAGTCGATCCCCTAGGACTTTGGGCCTCCTCTGGGTGAGGGACAGATGTAGCTTCAAAAGGAATGTAGTCTCCGGGCCACCTCCCATGGGAGTATTTTTAGGGTGATTGGGGGCAGTTTCTTGTCCAGGCTTCTGTGTTTGGCAGTGGGGCAGCTCTCCATGTGGCCCTGGCCTGGGGGGTGAGGGCATAGCCCCGCACAAGAGCCACAGATAGTCACTGAGCCTGGACCACTAAGCCTCGGGGCTAGGTCTGCTGTTCCAGGGCCAGAGTCCAGAACCTTCCAGGAGAGGGGGCATGTCCTCTGGGTGGCTGTGCTATTGGCAGTCTGGCTGTGCCACTGACACAGGCACGGAAGGGAGGGAGCTCAGGCATCTTCACAGTAGGGGCGAGTCCCTTCCCAAGCGCTGCGGGTTAGATAGTTGGGGCTATGGGGCCAGTGGTGGAGTGGTGGGGCTGGAGTGCAGCGTGGGCACCCCGTCTCTCTGCACGGTGCCAGGGCCTGTCTGTAGAACCCTTGATTCGCAGAACCCCCCGAGATCTATTGCCCCGGCCCCTACCCTGACCAAGACTGGTTCTCATGGCCTTGCAAGCCTTGTGCATCTGAGGCATGGGGTCATGGTCCTATCATTCCAGGGCACACCACACGGCAGATTTTGGTGGGCTCTGTCTATAACCCCTTTGGTGTTCCCCTCAGGTGGGTGTTGTGTCCCTGAGGGCCCACCGCCTGACTCTGTGCCCTGTTGTCCTCCCACCTCTAGGGGAGCTGTTGATGTGGGTGAACCCCTCACCCCTTGAGGAAGGTGGCAGCAGGGGAATGCTGCCCTGCCAGTCCTGGGCCGGGAGGTCAAAGTCTGGGCCGTCCGTGGGGTGGGGCTCTCTCCAGGGTGGGGTCCCAGCCTGGTTTCTGTTCTCTGGTAGGGACGGGAGAGGCTTCACTCGCTCAGGCAGGAGCTTCAGGTCCTCGGCGTTCCCACCCAGGTGTCAGCCTTCCTCAGGCTGTGGGGGACCTACTGACAGGCTCTCAGCTTCACGTCTGGTGGGTATAATGCTGGGGTATGGCGGGAGGCCGTGAACATCCTGGGCACAGGGAACAGTGCTCTAGAAAAGCTTGGTGTCCTCTGGGTGGACCACTCTCCCTCTGTCCCTTTCCTGGGTCCCCATCCTGGGGCTGATTTCACTGGCCTGCCAGTCTGGTGCAGCTGGTGAAGGACCATTATTACAGGATGGGGCAATGGCTCTTGATAAGCTTCAGCAGGACTTGTGTTACACAGGTTAACAAGGGGGACACAGACTCACAGGGAGCCCCAAGAGGGAGAGGTGGGACAACAGGGCATAAATACCCAGTCCCTCCCCATTGGGATCTGGGCGTGGCCCACAGTTCCCCCTCTATGGCCTCCATGGCTACAGGCTTCTGGCGTCTGCTCACCCATATCTCTGGACCAGGTAAACTCACTTTGTGGGAGTAACTCACCTGCCACCCACAGGGAAGTACCCCCTTTCCTGACTCACACATGCTAAAGGCCCACAGGGCAGCAGGGAGCAGGTGAACGGAGGTGAGGGATGGCGAGGTGTCACTACTGGGATCCAGCCTGCCGTGACTGGGACAGGTGCACCCCATGCAGGGTCCTGTGAAGATGGTCATCCTCATCTGGCCTTTGTGCTCATCACTCTTGGTTCGCTCAGTGCCATGCTAGGCACACGCCTCACACCGGGGCTGGCAGACGGTAACAAACACCCTGTTCTCTGGGGGCGACAACAGCCCCACCTTTGCGCCTCCAAGGCCAGATGTAGGTCACCGCCCCATTTAGATCTAGGGCAGTGGTTCCCAAATGAGGGCAGGACGAGCCAGCAGGGGCTATGGGGCTGTGGGGCAGCTGCTCATCCTGAGGTGCCGTACCGTGGAGCCCTGCCCTTCGCACAGTCCGGGAGGCTGGCGCTGCTGTCATCTGCTCTCTGGCTTCTGCCTGGAGACGTGTTGTACATGACGTTCTTCTTAAGACCCAGCGGCCAAAAAGCGAGCGCTCTGCAGGCAGGGCTCCTGCGTGCCACCGCGTGCAGGGCCTAAAGCGGCCTGGGGCGCAGCGAGGCCCTGACGGGCGTCTGCTGAGTGAATGAAAGGGTGCACAGAGGAATAAATGAATGGGTCGAGGTTCTTGCAGGGCTGGCAGAAGGGCTCACCTGGGATGAGAGAAGCAGCAGGTCCTGCAGGAGAAGAAGGCTGTACAAGGCTTATCACCCTGGGGTTCCATCTCAAAGGACAGTACCTGGGTGGCAGTATTTGTTAAACCTCCCATCCCCAGTTATTCTGATGAGTCAGGATGAAGCCGTGAATTGACCTACCCTGCTCTGGCAGAGCTTCCCACATGTCACCCCCATGTAGGTGGGACCATCAGGTTAGCTAGGGGCAGCAAAGTCCACACTGTGCTTGGTGGCCTGGCCAAGCACCTTGCCCAACCAGGATGATCCTCCATGGGTCTCACTCCTGGGGCCTCTCCCCCACTCCCCTTAGGCCAACATAAGGTGTGGGGGTGTTGGAGTGCTGTCATCCCCAGAAATCCCCAGAGAGGCCCTCATGGAGCTAGCTGCTCTCAGGGGTCTTCTGCCCTTCCAAGCCACCTCTCTCCTCTGCCCCTTCTTTTGAGCCCCCAGCAAGGGCCTGTGCTGCCCCCTGCCTTCCCTGGAAGGCCGAGGGCCATGTCCTCACTCTGCACTGGGGCTGGCTTTCCCTTTGGCTCTACTCGCGTCAGATGCGTGTGGTGGCATCACCTGGGGCATGGGCCAGGTGCTAGCCCTGACCCGCCTGCAAGTGGTACTGTGTACTCTGTCCCCCACCCCTGGTGTTGCGGTTCTTGGGCCAGGCTTCCCCATGCTACCCACTCCTCTTCTCCCGGTGGAAACAGGCAAAGCTCTTTGTCTGGGACAGACCAGCCCTGGACCCAGTCATGAGCAGTTCTGCTCCGTGGGCACCTCCACTGAGCATGGCCGCAACTCAGACCCTCAACTGTCTTCACCTGCTCCTCCCCTTCCTGCCATTCACCTGTTCAAGATTTAGCTTTGAAAGGGGCCTTGGGCCCTTGGGCCCTTCTCCCACAAGGGCTTGTGTGGAGTGGGGTTTAAAAGTTTGGGGGGCCGTTCTCATTCTGATGTCTGACGTGTAATCATGGGAGATGCAGGTGTCTCTAGTGACCCAGGCTGATGTAATACCACTGGTGGGTGTGCTCTGTGCACTGGGCACCCACAGCTGCATGCACTTAGGCTTCTGTTGTGCCTTTTTGTGCGCCCTCTATTAGTGAAGCTACCAGCGTGCGTGGCTGCTGACCCCAGGGTGGCTCATCCACACGGAGATGAGCAGGAACCACAGTAGAACCCAAAGACCTTGACCCAAGATGGCGTCACGCGCTCCCACGTGGTTTCACCTGCTCTCATACAGACATGGTAACATTCTGGGTGTGTTAGATTATGTGAGGTACATTATTGGGATTTCCGTAACCTATCTATATCGTAACTTTCTTACGTGGCTGTTGGTGGATTGGAAACAAACCCTGTGGCTCGCTTGTTGCTCACTATTGGACCGTGTTCCTGGAGGCTGGAGTTGGCAGACGATCTTTCAGGGGCCAGGTGGGGACAGTGTCGGCTTTTCCGGCCACCACAGGGTCTCTGCCGCACTGCTTAGCTCTGACTGTGCTCTGTGGCAGAGATCTGAGTGTCAGGTGACTTGTGGGACCGCCAGGCCAGTCAGGGCTGGTGTTTCTCTGTGCCACCCATGTGCCCTGGAGAAAAGGCATCCAGCAAACATTATTGCTGCAGGGGCCCTCAGCCCACCTGACCGAAGCTCTTATGGGGCAGGGGTCCCAGGCTTTTACTGCCTCATATCCCGTGACCCTTGGCTTCTGCCAGCCTCCAGAGCTGTGTGTATGCTGCTGCTCGCTGTCATGTAGGGAGCCCCACCCAGCCCCACCCTTGTAACCTAAGCGCCGACCAGCCTGCCTGTGCTGCAGGGATGCGTCCCCCAGTTCCACTCCAGCCCCTGGCCCCCGTTACCATGGGCCGTAACTGGGAGCTGAGAGAAGGGTGTCCAGTGGACCCAGGGGTGGGCGGCTGGAAAGCGAGGCAGATGCCCACCTTGGCCCAGAGGCTGGCTGGGTGGGTGAGGGGAGGCTGCGCAGGCATCTTCCCTAACCTGACTGGGACTTGGCTCTTTGAAATGAGGTGTGATGTCTCTGTCTCAGGGTAGATGCTCTTGGGCTGTGCTTCATTCCCTGCTTTGGCCAGTGGAAGCAGGGCCCTCTCCTGGAGTACAAACAGCCTCACACTGGAGGCCTGGCCAGCCTCCCGGGTACCTCTCAGGTCACCCCTCTCCTCTTGGGCCCCTGAAGTTTCTCTGGGCCGGGGAAGCCCCTCAGGAAGGCTTCAGAAGGCCGTGTGGGTAGACATAGCGTTGTGTCGGTCTCTGCCAGGCTTTGTGGGGCGGGGCCAGCTCCACTCTGCACTTCCCTTGTTTTTCATTTTCCTTTGGTTAAATATCCCCTTGATTTTTCCCTCCACAACAAAGCAAAATTGTGTCATTTCTCTTCTCATGGAAGATAACTGTCTTTGAAGACCAGTGCCTGCTGACACCATCATCCTTCCCCTGTGGGCAGCTGATGGGCTGATGTGGGTTTTCAAGAGCAGAGAAGGGGGCACAGTTCTGTCGCTGCGTGGCCCTCGGCCCTGTGGGGACTCCTGCTGTGGGGGTACTTGGGATGGGTGCTGCAGGATGCCTGCTGCTGGGTCAGGTGCAGGCCCCCAGTCTCGCTCCTGGCTGTCCCTGCCTCAAGGCCACTTGCACTTGGGGAACCCTCCAGAGCTCCTGGGGCTTTGTTCCTGTGAATCATGCTGTTTCTTTTCTTTCTCTTTATTCTCTCTTTGTTTATTTTTGTTGTGTGACTTTGACTAGCCCAGCAACCCTGTTTCCTGTGTGGGAGCTCACCTCCCTCCATGCTCTGGCCACATGTGACCAGGCCCGGCTCTCAGTGTGGCCACCGTAACGGGGGCCATGGGGAGCTCCGCTTCCTCGCTGGCAGCCGAGACTGAGTCGGACCATGGCTTCCCCATGGGGCCGCCCTACCCAGGGCCCCCAGCAGCAGCCGGCTATTGTAGGAGCGGCCCTGGGGGACCTGTCTGGGGTGGTGCCCTGGTCACCCGGCAGCACCAGACCCCACGCCCCCAGCCCCGAAGGTAAGAAAGATGGACGGGCCACAAGGGGTGGGTGTGCTGCTTTGTCAGGGTGCCTCTCTTTGGCAAAGAGCTTGCAGAGAAATGGGGTCCTCTGGCAACTTACTTTCCCTCGATGGCATGAGAACTGAGAGGCTCTGGCGTTGCTCCATGCTTGGCAAATAGGCCCAGAAGCATAGCCCTCTTTCTTGAGTTGGCCCGTGTCTCCTTCTGGTGCTCGTGATGAAGCAGCTTCTGGAGCTTTTAGCCTTGCGGGGGGGGGAGCCTGCCAACCCCAGGCCTGAGTGGCACTGGCATGTGCTGAGAATGCTGGCTTGCTTCCAACAGAATTTGGGGGACACTGCTCGGGCCCCTGTCTGTGTGGCACCCCTGCACTAACATGGCTGCCTGCCTAGTGGTGGGGGGGGTTATGAGGCCACAGGGGCAGACCCTCACATGCCAGCTCCCTCTGGCTGTGGCCGGACTTGACCCAAGTTTCTCAGCCCAAGCTATCCGCTGGGTCACCTGGAGAGCCTCCCCTCAGAGGTGCTGGAGTGACTGATATGAGGGCAGGTCAAGCTCCGATGTCCCACCTTGGCACCCTGCTTTCACCCTGTCCTGTGGCCTTGCTGGAGGGAAGGGTGCCTGGTGCTCAGCATACACTCAGGGCTCCACAGACCTAGGGGCAGCGTTGTGGGTAGCCCCTGCTCAATTGGGGTGCCAGACTGTGGTTCAGTGGGTAATAGACGTCTTCCCTCCCTCAAAAGCACATCCTGGGCTCCCCTGCCAGGCAGGCAGCAGGCAGGGTCCCAGTGGGCATGCAGGAGTGGGCCCAGCCTCCTGGGATGCCACTGGAGCTGCGGCCTGAGTCCCTCGCAGAGGAGGCATCTGGGAAGGTGCTGGAGGATTTAGCACAGCTGGGTGGGAGAGTCTCAGAGATCTTGTAAGATACCCCGGCAGGCAAGAATCAGGAGCTTGAGGTCCAGAGGGTCGTGTCGGGAGGCAGGACAGTGGTAGGGACCAGTCGAAGTTGGAAATGAGGCATAGTGAATTATTAGAGAATATCCCCTAGTCACTGTATTGATGACATACCAGTGAACATTTCTGTATCCCAGCTTTATTGAGATATAACTTACGTGCTGTCAGATTCACCCCTCACAAGTATACAGTTCAGTGGTTTTAGTTCGTTTATGGAGTTGTGCAACTATCACCACAATACACTTCTTTAGCATCTCCGTGCCCCCAAAAGACCCTACTAGTTACCAGTCCCTCCCTATCCCCGAACACCCTGCTTCCTATCCGTAGCTTTGCCTTTTCTAGAAGTTTCACATAAGCAGTATCCTCTAATGGTCCTCTTCTAGTCTGGCTTCTTTCACTGAGCATGATGTTTTCAAGGTCTACCCATGTACGGCATTTGTTAGTGCTTCGTTCTTTTTATGACTGCATAATATTCCTCTGTGTGGATAGATCACATTTGTTTATGCATTTCTCGGTTGATGAGCATTTTGGTTGTTTCCTCTTGGTTTTTACGTTTCATGCTTCTCTGTATATTTGTGTACACGTTTTTGGGTGGCCATGTTTTCATTCCTCTTCGGTAGATGCCTGGAATGGAATTTCTGAAGTTTATTACAAGTTTATTTTTAACTTTCTAAGAAACTGCTAGATTGTTTTCCTAAGTGGCTGTACCATTTTGCATTCCCACCAGCAGTGCAGGGGACAGCCCTAGTTTATCCACATCCTGGTCCTTCTTGTGGGTGTCAGGTGGTGTCTGGTGGTGGTTTGATTTGCATTTCGCTGATGATTGGTGATGCTGACCATCTATTCAGATTTCCATCTCTCCACACACATCTTTTTATTTTCATTTATTTCCTTAGGATAAATTGTTAGGAGTGCAATTACTGGGTCCGAGGGAAGGAGGCTGGACCCCTAGCTGAGCAGCAGCCGAGCTGTGGACCCTGTGTGGTTTGCCAGGCACCTTTCTGTGAGGCTTTGTGAGTGCTTGAGGGACGTGTGTATGTGTTAGACTTTGGACCTTGACTCACACCATTAAGCCAAGTGCCTGGTGACTTGACGTCACCATTTCTTCTTCTTCTGGTTTCCACCAGGCCTCTCCCCTGTGTGTGTCCAGACAGCTCCTTTGACGGCCACTGTAGTCGGGCCTAGACTTCAGGGTGGTTACTGTGCCACTGGGAGCAGTGGACAAAGACAGGTCAGGAAGAAATGATGCTAATGACCTTGAGGAATTCACAGATATCCAAACCAGAGATACAAAGAATGGCAGAAGAGGGGGCACAACAGGTGGCAGGAAGGGTGCAGAAAGCAGGTGGCCTGCCACATCATAGCTGCACTGTACACTGACCCTGACAGGACACCCCCTCCCAACAGGCACACATCCGCCACAGTCTGGAGGGGCAGCTAGGAGTGTGCATAGGACACCCTCCCCAGCTCTGACAGGGGCATCAGGGACTGGAAGGGCACGTGCAGAAGCCAGCAGCACAGCAGCCCCTGCCTCCACCGCAGCACGTGGCCTTCTTGGCTAGGAGCGCCCCATTGGAGTAATGAAGCCAAGAGAGCCGGGCTTGGCCACATCTCCGGTAACTCACTGCCAGGCTGGGAGCAGGAACTTCGATGTCCCAGGAGCTACTCATCTTAATAAATAAGCAACTGGTGTGGACATTGGCTACTACAAGCTCTGAGCCCTCCCTGGGGACAGGGAGACAAGGAGAATGACCCAAGGCTGACTGAGGGTGACCTCTAGGGGAGGGCCCCCAGCACAGTTTGGAACCAGTAGGGGGTCCCGGGTTGGACCACCATAGCTCCAATGGCATCTGGATCACTTGGCATGGCCTGCCAAGGAGCCCAGCCTCAGGTCCAGTGGCTTGACCAAGGCCCTTGTTTGTGGACAGCACTTGCCACTTTCAGTTTCCGTGGGGAGGTATAAGGCCATTGCCCAGGATGTGGCTGCACCACCGCATCCCTGCAAACACGTGTGTTCTGGGCACTGGGGGGACTTCACGGTAAGCCCCAAAGGCAGCTCCATAAACCGCCCCTTTTGAATTAGAACTGAGTGTTGGTGACTCCCAGATAATGAGGGTAGAGCAGGTATTTGTCGTTGAATTTTTCTGGACAATTGCCTCAATTTTCCATTTGACTTGGCCTTTCTGTTGTAAGGAGTAACTCAGGTTGTTTTCCATGAGCAGCCAGTTTTCTCCCCAGAAGTGATTGCTTCTGTGTCCTGGAGCACAGGTGACAGCCGCTGAATGAGTGCCCAGGAACTTGGAACATTTTGTGTTGAGGGTCTGGTTTGACTCCAGATTCCCATCTTTCTCTTCTAAGCTTTGCTTGGCGGTCTGGCCTCACCTTTGGACGTTCCAGGGATTTCAGGTCTCTGGGCCTCGCCGAGTGCCTGCCTGCTGAGCTGTTGAGGGCAGCCCTGCTGTTTTGGAGACCAGAGCATCTAATTCCCCCCTCAGCATTCCTCTTCTCACCCGTCACTGTCGCCTGAGCCACTTCTCACCACCCCATGGCACTGGGATGGGTGCAAGCTGTAAGGTGCAGGGCAGTGGGGTCGGTGAGGGGGCGCTGTGCCTGTCCTGCAGCTGTGCTGCCACCACCGTCCCCAGAGCCTCCTTCCAGCCAGAGGGCCCGCTGCTCCTGCCCAGCTCATCTCCGGTTCCCCAGGGCTAAATTTCATTTTTAGGTAGTTTTCATTTAAACCTTTCTGAACTCCAGACAGAATCTTCGTGATTCTCCTTGTCCACCAGGGCAGCTGTGAAACGTGCCCTGTCCCCAGGTGCCGATCAGGACAGCAGACACCTTGCCTTGTGTGCAGCTAGCCCAAGGCAGAGACTGACCAGCTGGTGGGTTACACAAGTGAACTGAACTTGGGTTCCTTGTCCTCTACCTCCCCACCAGAGTTTGCAAGGCTCTTGCTCAGTGTACCTGGAGCCCAAGATGCGTCCTAGGACGGTCCTGGGCCCACCTTTCCTGATGGGGTAGGAGCCTGAGTCTTCCCTCTGCAGACCTCCCGGTCTAGGTCGGGTGCAGTGGGTGAGTGCGACCATGCTCTGAGCCTGGGGCCAGGGTGGAGGATGCCTAGGACTCAACCTGTGTGTGCATATCTGTGGGGGTACACTGTACCCTACACCTTGACCATGGGCCCTTCTCTAATGGGGAATGGTGGGGAGCAAGAGGTCCTGGTAGCATCCAGGTAGATTTCTTAGGCTTTACATAGCACAGAAGCCGAGGCTAAAGCCAACCTGGCCCTTGGCCATGCCCACTATGATGGTGCTGGGTGCCCACTCACTCACCCCAGGGCCTGTCCACACGGGGCTTCACAGCGTTTGCTCTGGGCCTTGGGAAACAGTCGTGCTGCCCAAGGGTAGATTTTTTTGTTTGTTGTTGAAGAGACAAGTTTTTTTTTTCCTTCGTGAAACAAAAGGGTTTGGTGTGAATAGTAGCATTAGAATCACAAGCTTTGTCCCTTGTTGTAAAGAATGATTGATCTTTCTGCCAGCAGAGCAGCAGTGTAGGAGAGTGTGTGCCGTGGTGTATGGACACCTCCTTGAGCCCAGGTTAACCCTTCAGATGCAGGTTAATGGACCAGCCTTGCCCTTTGCCCAGACACGAGACCCATCTTGGGTGGGAGGAACCATTTGGGAGCATCACACCTGCCCAGCTGTGGGCCTGAGTGCCTTTCTTCTGCACCTGAGAGAAGCAGAGGCCCAGCCTTGGGGAAGGTGGGCAGGCCAGGCACCCAAGAACCCACCCAGCAAAGGGGGCTGCATTGCAGCGCCCCAAGCGGCCTGCAGGGCAGGCTGTGCAAAGGGACCCTGGGAGGGTGGGAAGCGGATGCCCTGCTCGCTGTGCACCACCGGCCACGTCCTGGGAGCCAAGTGCAGGTCTCCTGGCTCCCACCTCCCTGTCCTTCAGTCCTTCCCATTTTGCCCTCCATGTACCTGCCGCACTGCCATGTATGCCTCAGGCCTGGCAACTTTTCTGAGTATCATGTTCTCTGGCCACATCTGGCCTGTGGTGCCTGGCTCTTCCTGTGCGGTCTGTCATGCTCCTAAGGTGTAGACCCATCCTGAGTGAGTCTGGCAGCAGTCCACCTATCCCCCAATGCACAACCAGAGGCCTCCTGGGACAGGAGCTCTAGATGGGGTGGAGCCCACCCTGATTATTGTCAGCCCTGCGGCCATATACAGGCGCCTTCCCTCCAGCCGGTCTCCAGCCATCCCAGGAAGGCAGTGTCCTGTTGCAGACAGGATCTCCCAGGCCTGGGTGTGGCTAGCACTTTGGCACAGGCTGCTCAGAATAGGCCGGTGTCGGCCCCTTCACCCTCCTCCTTTGATCTTGGATATTCTTCCCCTACCACCCCTCCCCCCATTCTCCCTGAGCTGGCAGCCTGCCCCCACCCCTACCCCGTGGGCCTACCATGGACCCCACCACCTTGGGATGTGAGCTGTGAGAGGAAGGTTTGCATGCTGCTTCAGGATGCTGAGCTGCCTCCTTGAACCTCTGCCAGGCAGAACTGGGCCTGCAGTGGTCCAGGAGGGCAGGTGAGTAGAGGGTGCTCAGCCCCCACAGAGTTCAGGCTATGCCCAGGGGCTGGGCCATCAAGAGGGGCTGCTGAGGTGCAGTAGTTGGTCAGTCCAAGGGCCTTGGACAGAAGGGCTGTGTCCTCCGCTAGGCGGAAATGTACTCAGGTGGCCACGAACACTGCTAGGTTGTATTTCATGGTCAGATATCTGTAGCCCTCAGCACATGTCAGAATTGGCCCCTGCCCAAGAGATCTCTGGAAATTCTAGAAGCAGAGAACCAGCTAGGCTGGAGGACCCATCGGGAGGCTCTGAAGCAGGGGTGACCCCACCCACGTCATGGGGAGGACTCTGGTGCCCTTGCCCTCCCCTCATGTACTCACACTCTTCTTTGTGTGATGAAATTCATGTCACATAAGACTAATCATTTCAGAGTGAAAAATTCAGTAGTAGTTAGTACATTCACAGTGTGCAGCCATCACTTCTACCTAGTTCCAAAACATTTTCATCGCCCCAGAAGAAAACTTCATGCCCATCATACAATTAATTGCTCTCCAGTCCCTGGAAACATCAGTCTTCCTTCTGCTTCCATGGATTTGCCTGTCTTGGATGTTTCATATAAATGGAATCATACAACATGTGGTCTTTTGTGTCTGGCATCTTTCACTTAGCATGTTTTCAAGGTTCATCCATGTTGTAGCATGTGTCAGAATTTCATTCTTTTTTTGTGGCTTATCCATGTATTCATTGGTGCACATTTGGGTTGTTTCCACCTTTGACTATTGTGAATAGATCTGCTATGAACGTGTGTGTTTGTTAGAATACCACTTTTCAGTTCTTTAGGGTAGATACTTAGGGGTGAAATTGCTACGTCATATGGTAGGTCAGTTTAAGTTTTTGAGGAACTGCCAGACTGTTTTCCAGAGCAGCTGTACTATTATTTTGCATTCCCACCAGCAATGTAGGGAAGGGCTCTAGTCTCCAGTTTCACCAGTACTTGTTAACATCTGCAGGTTTGACTCTGGCCATCCTAGTGGGTATGAAATGGTATCTCATGGCAGGTTTTGATTTCCATTTCCCTAATAACTAGTGATGAGTATATTTTCATGGACTCACTGGCCATTTGTGTATCTGCTTTGTAGGAATGTTTATTCAGGTCCTTTGTGTATTTTTAAAAAATATTTTATTTACTTATTTTTACAGAGAGGGAGCAGGAGAGAAAGAGAGGGAGAGAAACATCGATGTGTGGTTGCCTTTTGCATGTCCCCAACTGGAAACCCAGCCCGTAACCCAAGCATGTGCCCTGACTGGGGATTGAACCAGCGACCCTTTTGGTTCCCAGGCCGGCACTCAATCCACTGAGCTACACCGGCCAGGGCTCCTTTGTGTATTTTTAAAACAGGTTGTTTTTCTTTTGTTGCTTAGTTTTAAGGGTACTTTACCTATTATGGATACAAGATCCTTATCAGACATACAGTTTGCGAGTATTTTCTCCCTTCCTGCAAGCTAGTTGTCTTTTCACTTTTTTTGATGAAGTCCATTTTTTTCTTTATTTGCCTGTTTCAAATAATCCATTGTTAAATATCCAAGATCATGAAAATTTACCTATGTTTTCTTCTAATAGTTCTGCAGTTTTTGTTCCTACATTTAGCTCATTAGTCCATTTTCAGTTAAGTTTTTAATGGAGATTAAAATTTACGGTGCTGGAACAACTAGATATAAACACAAAAGAATGAAGTTGAGCCCTTACCACACATTGTAGATTTCTCTTCTAAGCTTTGCTTGGCGGTCAAAAGCAGGGAATTAGATGCTCTGGTCTCCAAAACACCAGGGCTGCCCTCAACAGCTCAGCAGGCAGGCACTCGGTGAGGCCCAGAGACCTGAAATCCCTGGAACGTCCAAAGGTGAGGCCAGACCGCCACGCAAAGCTTAGAAGAGAAATCTACAATGTGTGGTAAGGGCTCATCTTCATTCTTTTATGTTTACATCTAGTTGTCCCAGCACCATTTGTTAAAAAGACTGCCCTTTCCCCTTTGAATGATCTTGGCACTCTTGTCAAAAATCCCGTGACCATATATGTGAGGGTTTATTTCTGGACTCTCCATTCTACTCCATTGGTCATATAAAGACCATATATTCCGGGCCAGTGTTGCTCAGTGGCTTGAGTGCTGGCCAGTGAACCAAAGGGTCACCAGTTGGACTTCCAGTCAGGGCACGTGCTTGGGTTGCGGACCAGGTCCCCAGTAGGGGGCGCATGAGAGGCAACCACACATTGATGTTTCTCTCCCTTTCCTTCTCCCCCACCTTCCCCTCTCTCTTGAAATAAAAAACTAAAATCTTTTTAAAAAGAAGAAAAAGAAGACCATATAGTATGCCCTGACAGATGTAACTCGGTTGGGTGTCATCCTGCAAAATTCAAGGTCGCTGGTTCAGTTCCTGGTCAGGGCTCATTGCCTGGATTGTGGGTCCATTGCCCAGTCGGGACATCTACGAGAGGCAACCAGTCGATGTTTCTCTCCCTCTCTTTCTCTTTTAGAGAGACCCCTTCTCTCTAAAAATAAATAAATAAAGTCTTTTTTAAAGAGACCGTATAGTATTAGACATCTAGTCTGTCCTCATGCTGGCACCACACTGTCTTGACTTTCTGCATCTTTTTCAGGATTGTTTTTGCTGCTTGGGGGCTTTTGTAATTTGATATGAATTTTAGAATCAGCTTTTTCCATTCCTGCAAAAAAAAAAAAAAAAAAGGCCGTAGGGATTTTGATAGGGATTTTATTGAATCGCTTTGGGTAGTAGTGTCATCATCACTATATTGTCTTTTAATCCATGAACGTGGGGTGTTTTTCCGTTTATTTAGGTCTTCTTTAATTTCTTTCAGCCATTTTTATAACTGTCAGTGCGAGTCTTTCATCTCCTCAAATTTGTTCCTAGATACTTTATTATTTTGGGCGCTATCTTAAATAGTATTTTTTTTAACTTCCTTTTCAGATTGTTCATTGCTGGCACAGAAACACAGCTGATTTTGTGTGTGTCGATCCCATGCTGAATTTGCTATTAGCTCTAGTAGGTTTTTCTGTATATTCTTGAGAGTTTGTGTAGGATTATATCATCTGCAAATGGAGATAGCTATACTTCTGCCTTTCCAATTAGATGCCTTTTTATCTTTTTCTAGCCTAACTGCTCTGGCCAGAACTCCAGCACAGTGTTTCACTAGCACTGCTGAGTTCCTGACCTGGGGAAAACCGTTCGCTCTCTCACCACAGGCCACGATGTTAGCTGCAGGTGTTTTATAGATGCACTTTGTCCTGTTGAGGAAGTCACTCACATGCTTTCCTGTGACTTGCCGAAGTCTACCTTCACACCAGAGCCCCGCGGCCACTTAGTTGATGTGGCTCAGCCCCATCCCTCTATCCCCACAGTTCCACCCCTCCAGAAGGGGTCTGAGGACAGAGCCTTGGGGTCCCTTAGAGGCTTTGGCGGACCTCTTACACCTCAGAGTCTTCAAGCCCCTCACAGGCTG
Source organism: Mormoops blainvillei (assembly GCA_004026545.1). Lineage (NCBI taxonomy): Eukaryota > Metazoa > Chordata > Mammalia > Chiroptera > Mormoopidae > Mormoops > Mormoops blainvillei. The sequence continues at coordinate 158,351 of PVJD01001909.1, read as the reverse complement.
CCTTCTTGAGCCTAACATCTGTCACAGCCCAGAAGGACGCAGATCCTGCTGGCTTGATCCCCCTCATCCCAGGCAGAGACTTGGGCTCCCATCCTCTGGGCCTGCACTGACCAGGGTCATCCCTTGCAGCCACACACACTCGCCTGGGTCCATGGCCACGGTTGGAGAGTGGTCTTGTGCGCGCTGCACCTTCCTGAACCCGGCCGGCCAGCGCCAGTGCTCCATTTGTGAGGCTCCCCGGCACAAGCCTGATCTCGACCAGATCCTGCGACTCAGCGTTGAGGAGCAGAAATGGCCTTGCGCCCGATGCACATTCCGGAACTTCCTGGGCAAGGAGGCCTGTGAGGTGTGTGGCTTTACCCCAGAGCCTGTGCCCGGCACCTCCCTGCTACCAGTCATCAATGGGGTCCTACCCAAGCCACCCACCATCCTGGTGGAGCCCAAGGGCAGCTGCAAAGAGGAGGCGGGTCCAACACGGACAGAGGGACTAGGGGCTATGGAGCCAGTTGGGGGGCAGCCCGAGGAGGAGGAGGAGGAGGGGACAGCAGAACCTGGGAGTGGCTGGGCCTGCCCTCGCTGCACGTTGCACAACACACCCATGGCCAGCTCCTGCTCTGCCTGCGGGGGTCCCCGGAAACTCTCATTGCCCCGGATTCCTCCTGAGGCCCTCGTGGTCCCCGAAGTTGTGGCCCCCGCCGGCTTCCACATCACACCTGCCCCACCCCAGCCTGGGGAAGGCAATGAAGCTGACCCTCCCTCTGCTGCCACCGACCAGGAGCCACCCCGGATGCCACCCTTCAGCCCCTTCTCACCCACCCTGCAGAACAACCCCGTGCCTCGTAGCCGCCGTGAGGTACCCCCCCAGCTGCAGCCACCCGTGCCTGAGGCCGCCCAGCCCTCCCCAGCTGCTGGCTCCAAAGGGCCCCCTCAGGGTCCAGGGCGGACTTCTGCTGGGGCCTCCCGCTTGGCAGAGCTGCTTTCAGGCAAGCGACTTAGTGCTCTGGAGGAGGAGGTGACTGAGGGCAGCACTGTGCTGCGCCGGTGCAGCTCCTGCTCCACACCTGGCCCCGCAAGCCTGTGTGAAGCCTGTGGCGCTGCTCCGGGCAGTGATGTCATTGACCTGGCCGGCGATACTGTGCGCTATACGCCAGCGAGCCCCTCCAGCCCTGACTTCACCACCTGGTCGTGTGCCAAGTGCACACTCAAGAACCCCACAGCAGCCCCCCGGTGCACTGTGTGTGGCTGCTCCAAGCTACATGGCTTCCAGGAGCACAACGAGCCCCCAGCTCGTTGCCCTGACTGCAGCACGGACAAGCCTGGCCTCTGCACCGCCCACAAGGCCAGCCGCCTCTTTCCCGAGACACCACCTGAACGCCCAGGTCAGTGGGCCTGCCCTGCCTGCACACTGCTTAATGCGCCACGGGCTAAGCACTGTGCCGCCTGCCACACACCCCAGCTCCTGGAGGCCCAGCGCCGGGGCACCACACCCCTGAGGCGCAGGGAGAGCATGCACGTGGAGAAGCGGCGGCAGACGGATGAGGGTGAGGCCAAGGCTCTCTGGGAGAACATCGTGGCCTTCTGCCGGGAGGTGAGTCCCCTCAGGATAGTGGTCCACACACCAGGGCTGATGCTCCCTTTCCCGTGGGCCTCGCTTTGCTTCTTTTGTCTTCCTTCCCTGCTGGCTCTTCTTCATCCAGGGAGAGGGATGAACCAGTGGCGAGAGAGGCAGCATTCTCTTCCCCAAGCTCTGAGCCTGGCACCAAATCACCCCTCACCTGAACGTGACTGGCCCCCACTATCCACATCCTGCCCTCTTTTTCTCTGCTCACAGTAGTGCACAACCCCGTAGTCTGTGGCTCTGACCCCTCCAGATGTGATTTCCCGTAGACATTGACGCCACAGGGCGGTAGGGACACAGGTGGAGGCTTCATGCCAACGAGCAGGCCTGGTGCTTCCTCCCGCTGTGGAGACCCAGCCAAAACTCGGGGTTGGGACACCCCCTCATGCTCTCTTGCCTTAGGAGCTGTGGGAGGCCTGAGCCCAGGGCAGCATCACCCTCAGGTCAACTGGAGGGGCCACTGCCCCCGTCACTGCCGGCAGCCTACCCTGACAGCCCGTCCAGTCTTGTGTCCTGCCTCCCCCGTCCCAGCCAAGCCCCCTCACCTCTCTTCCCGGGGCCTTCGGTGTGGTGGGCCGCGGGCTGGGTGGGGAGGCTGCCCAGGTTTTCTGTGCCTACCACCCCTGCAGCCTCCATGCTGGGGGCTTTGCCATTTTCTTGGGGCATACATACCTCCCATTGACCTGTTACCAGCCTGCGGGGTCCCGGTTGGCTACGGTCCCCCATGCCCACATAGGGTAGTATGGGTCGCACGAGGCCCCAGCTGAGGCCTCCACCTGGGTCAGGGTACCTGTACACATACCTACCCCCTTCTGGGATTCAGGCAGCCATTCTAGGGTGGTCCTGGGCTGCCAGGTGGAGCATGGCACATCCTGAGCCCGGGGCCACCCAGCTAAGCCTGAGTATGTATGGCTGTGGTCTCTGCAGAACAATGTGAACTTCGTGGATGACAGCTTCCCACCTGGGCCTGAGTCTGTGGGCTTCCCTGCGGGTGACAGCGTCCAACAGCGTGTTAAACAGTGGCTGAGGCCTCATGAGATCAACTGCTCTGTCTTCAGGGACCACAGCACCTCCTGGTCCGTGTTCCACACTCTCCGACCCTCAGACATCCTGCAGGGGCTGCTGGGCAACTGCTGGTGAGTTTGGGGCACCCACTCAGGCCGGGTGGCGGGGCGGTCTGGTCGTGCTCACCAGTGAGGCCTCTGGCTCTGCACAGGTTTCTGAGTGCTCTGGCTGTGCTGGCTGAGCGGCCCGACCTGGTTGAGCGGGTGATGGTCACACGCAGCCTGTGCATGGAGGGCGCCTACCAGGTGCGGCTCTGCAAGGATGGCACGTGGACAACGGTGCTAGTGGATGACATGCTGCCCTGCGACGAGGCCGGCTTCCTCCTCTTCTCACAGGTGGCTGGGTGGGTGGGCATGGGGTGGGTGAGGGGTGGGCACTGGTGGGCCTTGTGACTCCAACCCCTCCCTGCAGGCCCAGCGGAAGCAGCTGTGGGTGGCCCTCATCGAGAAGGCACTGGCCAAGCTGCACGGCTCCTACTTTGCCCTCCAGGCAGGGCGCGCCATCGAAGGCCTGGCCACACTCACCGGTGCCCCCTGTGAGAGCCTGGCGCTGCAGGTCAGCTCCACTAACCCCCGCGAGGAGCCCGTTGACACTGACCTCATCTGGGCCAAAATGCTGAGTTCTAAGGAGGCTGGGTAAGAGGGGCGGGTGCTCTGGCGGTCAGCAGCTTTGGGAGGAGAGGAGAGACGAGGCGAGGGGACAGCCAGGCCTGGGCCTGGAGTGGTGGGAGATGCAGGGGCAAGTGTCCTCCGACCCGCACCCTGTGTTTCACAAGATGTTTCCAGTGTGGGCCGACCACAGTTAGGAGGCCTGGCCTGCAGCCCTGTCACCTCGCACTGCTGGCTGGCGGTCCCACCCGCCCAGGCCAAGGCAACAGGCAGAATAACAGCTGATCAGCCCACACCTGGAAGGCCTCCTCCTGACCTGGGCCTGTGATGACCATCAGCACCTGCTGGGAGCCCTGCAGAGCGAGTCCCATGGAGGCACCTGGTGGGAGTGGGCTGCTTTCTGAGACCCGGCTCGAGTTTGCCAGTGTGTCTGTAGGTGGGGGGGTTCCAAAACCCTAAGCCTGAGAGAGATGGCTCGTTTGGTGCCGAGAGACCCCCTCCTCTCAGCTGATACTGGGCATTACTGCTGCCCTATCCCCTCAGGGAGCCGCAGGCCTGAGCTGGCAGGACCCAGGCCTGCCCGACCCCCAGCCCCAAACCCTCTGAGCTCTTGGGCCATTGTGTAGGGAGCAAACCAACACTTTCTGAGCTCTGGGTGTCTCTCCTGGGCTCCTGGGATCTGCACTCCCTTACAGTCAGGGAGGAACCCCACCCACCCACCCTCAGGGCCAACAGGGGTCCTTTGGTGAGTGAGCCCTCCACAGTGAATGAGGCCCCTGGTTACTAAGGGGCACTCATCGTTAAAGGCCCCCTGGTCAGCAAGCCTCCCCAGTCAGTCAGGCCACTCTGCCTGCACAGGTTCCTCATGGGCGCCTCTTGTGGTGGGGGCAACATGAAGGTGGACGATGCTGCCTACGAGAGCCTGGGCTTGCGCCCCCGCCATGCCTACTCCATCCTGGATGTCCGTGATGTCCAGGGCTCCAGGTAGGGGCTGGGCTGGCCATGGGTAGCCAGGGCATGTGGATGTGTGGTGGAAGCCGTGGCCCTCAGCCCCATGGTCCGCAGGCTCCTGCGCCTCCGGAACCCATGGGGCCGCTTCTCCTGGAATGGCAGCTGGTCAGATGAGTGGCCACACTGGCCGGGGCATCTGCGTGGTGAGCTCATGCCGCACGGCAGCAGTGAAGGTGTCTTCTGGATGGAGTACAGCGACTTCATCAGGTACCTGAACTCTGCAGGAAGTGGGCATCTGAGGTCTACCTCACAGCCACCCCATGCTTTAGACACCTTCATTTGGCCCACCTGATTTGTCGATGCCCTTGCCCCTTGCCCTGACCCACAGTGTGTCCTTGGGAAGCCTGGCCTGTCCCTCTACAGACCTTTGGTGGGGGGTAGGGGAGAAGTTGGGTTCTGCCCCCAGGACTCTGTCTTCTTTAGGTCATCGTTGGGGCCTAGGGCCCCCTGGTGGTGTCCATGGGCAGTAGCCAGGACCAGGGCTTCCAGGATATTGGTTCCAAGAAAGGCCCAGGGTATAGAGAGGTAGAGATTGGCTAGGGAAACAGACTCAGGGAGGTACCTGGACTGCTGATGGATGTGGCTCCTGTGTCTGGAGCTGGGGTGGGAGCTGCTCAGTAGAGCTGTCCTCTCATTGCTCAGGTACTTCGACTCTGTGGACATCTGCAAAGTGCACTCAGACTGGCAGGAGGTGCGGGTGCAGGGCTGCTTCCCCAACTCGGCCAGTGGGCCTGTGGGGGTGACAGCGCTCACCGTGCTGGAGCGTGCGTCCCTGGAATTTGCCCTCTTCCAGGAGGGCAGCAGGTGGGGGAAGCCGTGGGCTATGGGGGGAGAGGGAGGGTGGGTGGGGCTAGAGCACTGGCTGCGGTGGGCAGGCAGAGCTGGGGGATGTGTGGAAGTGGGGGACAGGGTGAGGCTGTGGGCCAGTGGGGCCACAGACAGCAGGTGCTGCCTGTGACCCTTCCGGGGTCTGGCTGCAGGCGTGCAGACTCAGCCGACAGCCACCTCCTTGACCTGTGCGTCCTGGTGTTCCGAGCCTCCTTCGGCAGCGGCGGCCGCCTGAGCCTGGGCCGTCTGCTGGCCCACAGCAAACGAGCTGTCAAAAAGTTCGTCAACTGTGACGTGATGCTGGAGCCTGGCGAGTATGCCGTGGTGTGCTGCGCCTTCAACCACTGGAGCCCCACCACGCTGGGCCCCCCAGCTGCTGCACAGGGTAACGCCGCCCTCCCCGCCCCGATCCTCGACCCTCCCCACCATGGCGCCCAGGCTCCCCTCACTCACACCTTCCACAGCCTCCAGCCCACGCTGCTCCCCGGAGCCACCTGGCCACGTGCTGGCTGTGTACAGCTCGAGGCTGGTCATGGTGGAGCCCGTGGAGGCCCAGCCAACCACACTGGCAGATGCCATCATCCTGCTCACGGAGAGCCGGGGGGAACGGCACGAGGTGAGGCGGGCAGGGAAGGGGAGGGGCAGGGAGAAGGCCTCACCCCACCCACACCTGCCCTTTCTGTACCCAGGGACGTGAGGGCATGACCTGCTATTACCTGACGCATGGCTGGGCGGGGCTCATCGTGGTGGTAGAGAACCGGCATCCCAAGTCCTACCTGCATGTACAGTGTGACTGCTCTGATAGCTTCAATGTGGTGTCCACGCGCGGCAGCCTGCGCACCCAGGACAGTGTGCCACCCCTGCACAGGTGGGCACCGCCCCAGACCCCCCGACTCCCTGGCCTCCACTGGCCCTCACCAGCCCCCTCCCCCAGGCAGGTCCTGGTGATCCTGTCCCAGCTCGAGGGCAACGCCGGCTTCTCCATCACCCACCGCCTGGCACACCGCAAGGCAGCCCAGGCCTTCCTCAGCGACTGGACGGCCTCCAGGGGCACCCACAGCCCTCCACTGACACCCGAGGTTGCTGGCCTGCACGTGCCCCGGCCATTGTGACCTCCATGCCCATGCCCGCCTACCCCCCACATGCACTTTAGGAGGGAGACCCCAACAGAGGACGCTTGAACCAGAATCTCAGGACCCCGCCCAGGGAGCTGCCAGCTACGGATCGCAGCTTTCCTTGGACCTTCCTCCCTGCCCCTCCCTCCGGCCCAGGGCCTCCTCGCTGCCAAGCAGAATACCTCCAACCCGCTTCTAGCATGAGGGGGCCGTGCAGCAGCCCCTCTGACCAGCCTGCCTCAAGGTCGGGTTGAGACTGCCAGGGCTGAGGTGAGGCTGCCCGTTTCACCTGGTCTGGGGGCTCCTGCCTATGTGAGGCAGCCAAGAGCTCCATTTACAAAACCAAATCTGGGCAGGTCAGAGGCTAGGACGCAAGGTTTAGTAGGGACCACCCTCCCCCACTGGGGTCAGAGGCCAGGACTCCAGGGTGAGCAGGCAGGGACCACCCCCTTGTGGGGGTCAGAGATTGGGACCCTGAGATGGGTAGGGACCCCCCCCCCCCGGGGGGGGTCAGAGACCAGAACCCCAGGGTGAACAGGGACCATCCCCTCTGTGGGCCATGAGCCTTCTCTCCCCAGCTCGCCCCAAGAGCCCATCTTCTCACCCCCTCCACTCCCACAAGGCAAGCAGTGGTCCCTGGAGTCTCAGCAGTGTGTCCTGGTGACCATGGGCTCAGGACCAGGGAAGGACAGAGTCCTAGCTGCCCCCTCTGGCTACACTATGCAATTCCTGGAGCGCTGGTCAGGATTGAAGCCATGCCCCCAGGGCTGCGGGGCAGGAGCTGCCATTTGGTGAGGTGGTTTGTCCTCAGTACCACCTGACTTCTGCCAGGTGGACCAGGGTCTAACAGAAATCCTTGGCCAGCCCTGTCTCAGCACACGCTGGGCAGGGCGTGGCTCCTCCCAGGCCCTCCCCTGCCTCGGAAGCCCGGGTGGCTGGGCTGCCTCCCAGCTGCCCTCCCCTGTGGCTGCTCAAAGTCCCACTCCTGCCTGTGGACACCTGAGGCCGACTTCCAGAGGCCCACCTGGCCTCACTGCCCTCCAGCCCCCAGGAAGTAGGCAGCCCTGCCCACTGCCCCTCACGTCCTGTGGGGCTCGTGGGGTTTTTACCACTGGAGAAACACCAGGAAGCACTACACTCCCCTTTGGGCCTCCTTTATATTTTCTCCTTGTACTCTGAGCTGTGAATATTTTTAACCCTGTACATACAGCCAGCTCTTCTGACACAGAGACTATTTTATCAGTTGTTTCCCAGCCTTGTAGGATGATTCTCCATGGATATTTCCAGACTCAGGCTCTGATGGACCAAATGAAAATGTTTTGTTTTATAATGATGCCTCTTCATCTGTCTGTCACTCCTCCCACGGATCCTGGGATCCTTACCTTCCCTGTGTGTGCAGAGCCTTGCTGTGGGACACCCAGGCCCCTGGTGACAGTGGGGGTAGCTTGCTGGCACCTGAGGTCAGCCTTCAGGGGGCCGCTGCTCAACAGCTGCGTTTGCCCCAGAAAAGACCAAGTGTCCAGGCAGGGCAGAGGCTTGGGCCAGACCCTGTGGTGGTTGGCAGGCCGGTCCCCACGCAGCGTCAGCCTGACATAGGCAGAAGGGTAGTATGTCTGCAACTTTTCCCAGTGAGCGTCTGTGTCCGGGGTGCCTGTCTGAAGTCATCAGTCATCAGACAGGAGCAGATGGAGCATGGGGGGGGGGGGGGGTGGCACGCAGAGAGAGAAAAGTTTCCCTCTCCAGTGGGTTTGACCTGCTCCTGCTTGGCCCTGGGTCCTCCCCTGTTCATTCCAGGAGGTACCATCCCCATTTTACAGGTAGCAACTGAGGCTGGGCATGCCCAGCAGCTCCCCATCTGGTCTGTGGTTTTTAGTCTCCATCTAAGTTCCTCCTTGAATGAGTGGGGGGCTGGGGTGTAGAGGCTGGCACTCAGCGGGTGTAAGAGGCCTGTCACAGGCCAGCCTATGGAATGTGAAAGCAATTAAAGCCACCAGCAGTGTTCGCTCCAGGCGGGCCTCGGGCAGCGGGGGAGCTGCCACAACACATCTCACATCCACGCCCGAAGACTGCCCGCCCTGATTCACTGAGGCTGCGCTAGCCACGCCAGACCCTGTCCCGTGGGGTAGGGGCCGGGCTGCGTCCACCCTCCAGTCATCAGAGAGCTAGCTCGGTCTCCCCTGGGGCATTCTGGGCAGCCTAGACTAGTGTTTCAGTGGGTGCCTGACATCCTTGTGGTGTCAGGCCAGTCAGGGGTCATCATAGTGAGGCAGGGGCGTTGCATGCCCACCCCCTGGCCAGCCTGGAGACCCCCCAATCCAGCACCCCTTCCGCCGGTAGGGGAGGAAGTTCCAACAGGGAGGGGTAAAGCAAAGGGAGGCCAGACATCCCCAACCCCACAGGGCACAAGTGTCTGAGGAGTTAGGGGTCCCTACAGACGAGACCTTTAGTCATGACACTGAAGATTGAGGGAGGTGCTGGCAGGAGTAGACCGCTAGTAGGGCCAAAGTGGGGGGCTTGACCAGAATCAGGCTGGCGGGGGGCGGGGGGGGCGGCGACGCTGGTGGTGAGAAGATGTGAGGAGCCAGCCAGGCCCGCCCAAGAGGTAGACTTCACCAGCCGTGCCCTCAGCCATCTCAGGATGGCACTCGGGCCCCAAGCCAGGTGTGAGGAGTGGACAGGGCAAACGACCACAGCAGGGAGAGGGCACGAGGTGAGGGGGTGAGGCTGTACCCCTCCTCCCTGTTGGGTTCGGCTCCCCAACTCGCTGTGGGGCTTCTGGTTCTGGGCACATCTCCCTTCCCCAGGCCCTTCTCCCCTTCTCTTCCTCATCCCGCCCCCTTCCCAATCTCCCTGGCCCCCTCCCTGTCTCCACCAGTTGGGTTGGCCCTGTGCGTCCCCATGGCCCTCTCTCCCAGCCCCTCACCCAGGCTTCCTCTGCCCACCCATTGGCTGTGGCGGCCTTCCCAGGACGGGTGGGTGATGTGTTCTCACTTGTGAAGCATCCCTGTCAAAAGCACTTAGTGTACAAATTAGCCTCTGCTTCCCGCCTCCCTCTGCACAGCTCTGGGCGCTGGACTGACAGGGCCAAGGCTCCGGGCCCTCTCCCGCCTGCCCCAGGGCCACGCAGCCCATGTGCACCTCTGGCCACCCACCCACAACCAAACAGGAGGGTGGCCCCCAGCCACCAGGGCTCCTCTCAGGGGCCCAACCTCACTTGGATGGGACCACAGAGGGTGAGATGTGCAGGGATATACTGGGGGACGGCACCTGGGTCCACCCCCAGTGTCAGGTCCAGTGTGAGAGCAATGGGGGACAAACAAGCCATGCAGCAGCTCTGCAGCCCCCACCCGCTGGACAGCCTGCCACTCAGGCAGGGAAAATCGGCTGTGACAGGCCCAGGAAGGCCAGGCCCCGGGGGCCCGAGGAGCACTGCACGCAGCTCTTCCAACATATGGTTCCTGTCGGCCTGGGGCACTGCTTGGCCAGTGCTGCCTCCGAAGCCGGGTGGGGCTCAGGCGGCCCAAGCCTCTCATCCCACCTGCCTGGCCAGGCTGCTCCCTCGGTGATCCAAAGGCTCTGGCCCCAGCTTGCATACCTCCTGCGATGGGGAGCTCACTCCCACTGTGGTCCCTCTCCTCCATCACAGCAGCCAGAGGTACACAAAGGGCCCCCACACCAGGTTGGCTGATGACCTAGTGGGTCTGGGGGTAGGGCTAGCAGGGCTCCCAAAGGAGACAACCCTGCAGCTTTGGAGAACGAGGCACAGCAAGAGTCTGCTGGCCCAGGAGAGCAGATGACAGGACTTCTAGGGTCCCTGGTATCAGAAGTCTCCCAGCTGGTCCCGTTTCCTTTCAGAGTGGGCCAGCTCGGGCAGCCCTCCTCACAGACTCCCTGGTGAATTCCCAGACCTCCGTGTGCTTGCAGTGGGGTCCTGGAAACCTGCTTGAATTTCCATCCACACAGTCACCCAAACCCATCACTCTGGCTCCGCCTCTCCCCTCAGCCCTACTGTGGGTCCCCAGTACTCTTGGGGTCAGTGGCCTCAGGTGTGACCCTCGCTTACAGCCCATCCTCTCAGCCTTGGGTCCCTGACGTCACCTCGACTGGGCAAGGTGGAAGTGCCAAAGATGATCCATGCTCTGGGCCCCCGAGGTTCACAACACTCCTGAGGCTGCCATGTGTTCCAGGGCTCATCAGTGAGTGGGTGAACATGAGCCATAGCCATCAGCCTGCATGGTGCCGACCCCCTCCCTGGGGCTAACAGGCATTGCTGGGGTGCTGCCCCCCATTCTTCTACCCACTGGGCAGGTGCATGTTGGCCCAGCCCCTGCCCCTGTCCTGGTGAGGGCTGTGTGTGTATGTACATACACTAAGGGGATGAGACAGGCCTACTGGGCACCATGCCACCGCCCCCTGCCCTCTCTAGGCCCACTGTCCATTCCGCCCCTGAAATCCCCAGCACTCACGTACCAGCATTAATGGAGGGGACAGGTGCGGGGCTGTGGGCAAGCTGGGCAGAGGTTAATGGCCAAGATGAGCTCTGGCTGGAGCCAGAGGAAGGAGCTGTGTGTCCCCACACCACCCTGCACTAGAACCCACTGAAGAGAGAAGGCGGCTGTCCAGGACCTTATCGTTGCCAGAAGCACCCAGAGACAGTCTCCACCACCCATTCTGCAGGTGAGGGGACTGAGGCAAGGGTTTAGGACTCAGGGCAACACCCCACTTGGGTGGAAAGTGGGATGGGCCCCAGGCACAATGTGTATCAGCTGTGAGGGAGCAAGTAAGCCTGGAGAGCCTTGAGCAGAAAGTGCAGCGGCGCGGAAGGCCGGCACTGAGGTCCTGGCCTTGCTCAGTCTTGGGTGACGGGGGTGGTCATCTGTGTACCTGATGGGCTGGCCTGACCTGCACCCCCATGCATGAGCCACCAGGCTGCAGCTGCAACCGAGCTCTTAGGAACCCCCAATCCCAGGCAACAGCTCATGGCCCACCTGTGCCCCCTACACAGACCCCTCCTGGTAGCCCAGAAAACCCTCCTGGAAGCCTAGAAATATACCCAGGTCATGCCTGTTGGGTGCTGAGTTCCTCTGGAGGTGCTGCCACCTCTCCTCGCACCCAAATTTCTAGGGCAAAACAACCAGCCACCATGGCAGCCACCGTGCCAGGTGCTGAGCTTGCCCTTCCTGGCCTCCTTCTTTTTCCAGAACCTAGAGTTCTAGCCCCCTCCCTCCTCTCAAGGGCTTCTTGGTCACCTAGACTTCACTGGCCTGTTTGCTCTGTGTGCTTCGAGCAGACTTCCTGATCCATAACCTTCCTTCCCCTGAATGATGACAACAGCTACCAACCAGCCCGTCCTGTGGTGGTAGCCTTTGACTTCCCTCGGAGGGGTCAGCCAGTGAGGGGTTGGGGGAGCACAAAGTTGCTCCTGGGACCAAGTGGCCAAGGCCTGGGATCCCCACTCCCACTGTTTCGAGGTGTCCCCTGCCCTCCCTGGGCAGTATCTATGATGAAGGGCCTGGGCCTGGCTGAGCACGTCCAGGGTTGGGTTTGTGTGCAGAAGGAGCAGGCCTCCTGGCCCCCACTCTCCACAGGGTTGCTGGCGTGATGGCTGCTCAAGCTGTCTCTCGGCCTGGGGCTGCCTGCACGGTCAGCTAGTCATCCAGGGGCCAGGCCAGGCAGGCAGAGAGGAGAGGACTGGCACGCTGTGCCATCCACAGCAGCCCTTCCTGCCCTGTGGATCTGATGGGGAGAAACAGAGCCACCCCAAGCTGCATCAGGGAAGGTGGCAGTGGGGCGAAGAGGGAGACCAAGCTGGGCACTCACCCTCACACCAGTTTTTCACACTGGGTGCCTCCAGAACCACAGGGCCCTGTTCTTATGAACGCCTGTTGTAGTTGAAGATGGAGACCTGTGCCGATAACTGGGCCATGGCCTGCTACCCTCCTGCGCAAATTGGGGAAGAGGCCTGGCTTACAGGGCCCAGGACATGCTAGACTCTGCATCCAGTCCTCTCCAGTTCTTTCCCCATTCAAGGTGCAACACCCAGAAGCCCCTAGTGGGTACCCTTCCCTTCCCCAATATGTCCCTACCCCCCAAACTAAGCTGAAGATGCCCCAGGAAGCCTGTAGCTAAGTCTGGAAGGAGAGCCAAGTGAACTGTCATGGGGCCCTCTGTGCCTCCACAGAGCCAGCCTGGAGCAGCATTTCCTCTGGCTGCAAATCCCATACACTGCCTGAAATGGCACCATCACACATCTCTGGGATGCCCCTGAATTAGGTAGATTCGCTGGGGGAAACATGACCTGGCCCTGTCCTGGCATGTCTGTGTCCGTGTCTAGCATGGAACTGGCTGACCAGATGAATTTTCATGAGGACCCAGATGAGAAGCAGTGGGACCCTAGACTGTTAAGATTTGATAGCTCAGGGAACAAGGTGAAACCTGGTATACGCTGGGTAGGGTTGGGAGCAGCTCTGGCCGTTAGGACATTAGAGGGAGGAGGTGTCATGGTGGGCCATCAATATCCAAGCCTTTCCCTGGCCTCACCTCTCATCCACTCCAGGTCCTCCAGACGTGGAAAGGAGTCCTGGCTGTGCAATCTTCCTAGGACACCTGCCCGGGGAGTGAGGAGTCCGGGCTGGGAAGAGGGGAGGTGGTAATGCTTCCAGGAAGGGGTCAGTGAGGGCATGGGTCAGTAGGTAGGGCCAGCGTTTAGGGGTGCAGATCCATTCAGCCTCCTGTTTGGAGAAACGGAAACAGCACTGGAGGCAAGGCTTGGCCAGGCAGAGCTGACCAGAAAAGTATTCTTGCCCCACTGTCTATGCACTGGGCTATGCCACTCAGCTCCGGGCTCCCACCCTCCCAGGACTAGGCTCTGTCCCCTTCTGGGCTGGGCCGCAGCCCTCCCCAGGCTGGCTCTGTTCCCCGCACCTCCTGTCCTGGGGCTTGGCCCCCAGGCCCTGGCTCAGGCGGGCAGCTGTCAGGGGCCAGAGCCCTGCCCTGACGGATGAGTGCTGACGGCCGCTTTCCATGTGCCCTCTTCCGCTGACACCCCATCACACCGCTGCGGGGACCCCGGGAGACCTGGCCGCCTCTGCGCACCCCGGCGGCAGCCTGCAGGCGACGGGGGGCGGGGACGGTGCCAGGCGCCCCGCATTCGTCTGCACACCTGCGCCTCCACTCCTGGCTCCTCCGCGACGCTGCTTGTCCCTGGTGGTGCCACTGGTGTCACCGGCCACCGCTCTATCCAGGAGTTAACGGCGCTGCAGAGAGAGCTGAGCAGGTCCTGGGAGCGCCAGGCTGGTGAGTGCGCGCGAGGGGGTGACTGTGAGCAAGGGGGAGGGGGAGAGACGGGGGCTGGGAAGGAAGCGGGTCACCGGGTGGCCAAGGGGAGACCGCAACCTGCAGTTGCTCCCCCCTCCCCCCCTCCTCTAGCGGGTGTCGGAGGTCGCAGCGCCCCCCGGAGCCCGAGCCCGGCGCCGCGGCGCACGCGCGGCCGCTCCTGCCGCCAACTTCGGTGGGTGCGAGTCGGCGTCGGGGGTACGCGGTCGGTGGCAGAGGCTTCGGGGACTCTCTGTCAAGTGAGTGACTACAGACCGCGCGGGGGGCCGCTCCCAGAACCGGGCCTCAGTTTCCCCTGCGGGATCCCGTGCCACTGCCCCGAGAGCCTGAACAGGTTTCGCGTGGTCTGGAGTCGCGGCCGGCGCCGGCGGGAGTGGGGGAGGGAGAGCTCGGGGACCAGGGTGTGGGAGGGTGAGGAAGGTTTTGGGATGGGGTGGGGTGGGTCGGGGGTAAGAAGTTTCTGCCTTATCTTCGGGGCGACCCAGGTTCTGTTCTGGCCAGGGCGCAGGTGGGGCGGGCGCGGGCATCAGCTCATCCTGCGAAGTTCGGGGGCGCATGGGGCCGCGATGGACGCCAGGGCTGGGGGTTGGGGGTGCTGCGGTGGGACGCCGGGAGTATCCGGCGCGCTCCAGGCAACCCCAGCCCCTACGTCCCCCACTTCCCAGCGTCTAGTCTCCTTGCACCCGGATCATCTGAACGAAGCAGCCCCGTCCCTGTAGGACTAGGCTTGGGAGGGCTGGGGGGCGGAAGTTGAGGGTCTCATCCTCAGCCAAGGAGGAGCCCGGTAATCCCCTCTGCACCCCACCCTGTGGGGTGCTCCCCAAGTCCCGAAGGGGCCAGTGGGATGGGTGAGCTGTAATGCCTTGGTGGCCAGTGGCTGCTCCAGGCACTGGGTGTGGGACCTCCTGCCCCTGGCCTGCCACCAGTTCTCCCCAGACAAGGAATTAGTGGGGTTTGGATGTCTGGGCTGGCAGAATGTGGGTGCAGGCCCCTCTGGAAGCATGTACCCAGTCACGGGTAGGGACACGTGTGCAAATGAATGTGCCTTTGGGTGTATATGGGTGTGTGCTAGTGTCTGGGGGTGTCTTCTGCTTGTGCACAAGCATATTAGGTGGGTGCCAGGCACCCTCTGGGTCCCCATGGGGTCAGCAGCTGCTGAGGTGATTCCTGAATAAGCTGCCCCACCCCTGCCTCCTGAGTTGTCAGGCCTGGAAGGAGACCCCCCCGCCACCGCCCCTGCCGCCCAGTCCAGGGGCTGGGCTGGGAGGTGAGGTGGGTGGTGGCACCAGGCGGCACAGCTGTGTGGCTCCCAGGGCTGGGTGATCGATGGCCCCAGCACAGCCGTCTCTATCTCCCCAGCACACATGCCCATTTGTCATCTGTGTCTTAGTGGGGGCTGGGGGCTGGGGGCTGAGATAAGGCCTGCCTCTGCACCCATCACCAAGTCCAGGGGGCTCTGCAGCCTCTCGGGAAGCCCCAAGCCCTTTCCTGGGCCCAGGCCCCTCCTCGCAGCCCCTGCACCTCTCTTGGAGCCCTATCCCCTCCCAGATGTGGACATCCACAAACCAGTCAGATAGTTCCTGCTTGCCCCGCCTTCCACGTCCTGGCCTTCACCGTGCTGACCCCCCTCCCCAGGCCCTCTTCAGATGAACGGGCCTCTCTGCCCCTCTGGCTGTTCTCATAATGAGGGGTGCCCACCCAGCGTTTGAGGGTAGCAGACATGACTGCCTGCCATGTGCAGAGCCCGAAGGCCAGCAGGGAGGACAACCTGTTCTCAGTGGCTTCCCAGCTGCCCCAGCCCCCCTGCTTAACCCACTGGCTATCCCTGAGCCCGGGAGAGCAGGACGAGTGTGTCCGTCCATATCCATGGGAGTGTCCCTAACCATGTGTATCCTCAGGTGTGTAGTGTGTGTGTATGTGGTGATCATTGCGTCTGAATGTGTCTGAGTGCCTGCTCATACCTCGCCCATGCTGTGAGTGCATTCACATGCAGTTACCATGTATACTTTGAGTGTGGCGTGAGTCTCGTGTGTGCATGTGCCCAGGCCCCATGCATTTTGGTGGTCCACTCTGTACTGAGTCGGCCCAGCCGTGCAGAGGTTGTCCCTCAAGGCACTGAGTGAGGGCTATCGAGAGCCTCACACGCGTGTGCACACACGCTCTCCTTGCGCCCCACGCAGGCATGCACCAGGGTGGTGGACAGCCCAGGTGGCGGCCCAGATGGAGTGCAGAGCGGCTTCTGAGTGAACATGCAGGGCATGGGGAGAGGAAGGTCTTGGCCGAGCTCAGCCACTGCAGGCTCGGCTGCTGACCTGCCCGAAGCCACCCAGATGGAGCCAGGCTGAGCAGGTGGCTATGCTGTGGGGCCGTGCTGTGACGTCCACGCCCCCCAGCCTGGCCTAACCCCACGTGAGGCCGAGCCCCTCGGAGACCTCTGGTCCCCAGCAGGAGCACACACGGTGTCCGCATGGAGGCTCGGAGCCTTCTGCGGGTTTCTCGTCTGAGTGACTTTTTATCTCGGCTTCCTGGCACGGGCAGGGGGTCCCTGGAGGGGAGTAGGACAAGGAAGAGCTGATTTCCCCCAGAAATGTGCCTGGTCATATTTGGCTTCTTCCGGTCACTCACCAAATGCCTGTAGTGTAGACAGAAACAGGCCTGGATGGAATCACCCCATAGCTGGGCCCGCTGGGGGCAAGCCGGGGCTGGGGCAGAGATAAAAATACAGGGTGCCTGGTTAAAGGTAAACTTCAGGTAAACAAATACTTTTTAGTACATTCCAAATATTGGTTACAGATTATACTTATACTAAAAAAGTACTTGTGGGGTTTTTTTTTGAGTCAGATATAACAAGGCATCCTGCATTTTTATCAGCTACACCTGATGACCTTAGCAGTGCGGGCAGAGAGAAGCCAAAGGGTGAGGTGGGGAGGGCATTCCAGGTCAGGGGGCTGCATGTGCAAAGTCCAGGGAGGCCCGGGCTGCAGGGTGGAGGCGGTGCTATGCCAGGCTTCCACTGCTGGAGCTTTGGGAGCTGTCAGATGCATTGACCAAGGTCCCCTTGTCTGCAGGGGGCCATGGTGCCGTGGCCTGTCTGCTAGCTGGCTGCCATGTCCCGAGAGGTGGGAAGCTCGTGCCGACTGGGCTCTGGGGCCCGGGCCCGGGCACGGAAGCCCAAGAAGCCACACTATATTCCTCGGCCCTGGGGCAAGCCCTACAATTACAAGTGCTTCCAGTGCCCGTTCACCTGCCTGGAGAAGTCGCACTTGTACAACCACATGAAGTACAGCCTCTGCAAGGACTCCCTCTCGCTGCTGCTTGACTCTCCAGACTGGGCATGCCGCCGGGCCCCGACCGCACCCCGGCCCCTTGGGCCCACCACAGACTGCCCCTCTGACCCCACACACCCTGGCAGGCATCCCCGAGGAGCTCAGCTCCCAGATAATCCCACCATGCCTGACCTCGTTGTCACTGACACTCTCTCCCAGCACTGCCATGTTGGGGGTCCCAAGCCAGAGGCTGAGGGGACCCCAGGGACACCACCCCCTGTGGCCAAGGATGCCCAGAAGGGTGCAGGCCTTGGCGGGCTCCTGGCTGAATCATGGAAACGGAGGCCAGGCAGGGGCCCCAGGAGCGCAGCCGCGGGTGACTCGGCTGCAGGGGGCCCTGAGAGCAGCGTCCCCTGCTACCCTCCGCCCACCTCCAGCGAGTTCCCTGAGGCCCAGAGCCTCCAGCTGTCCCTGCTGGGAGTCAACTACCCTCTTGGCCCCAGCCTCTTCTCCTACCTGGGTCCCTCTCTGGCCGCTGCAGCCCATATGCCCTTCCTGGGCTCAGCTGGCCCTCTGCTTCCCCCAGCCTCTGCCTTCCCTGCCCTGCAGCCCCCCGAGCACCCCACCCCTATCCCCCACTTGTACTACCCTCTGCTCCTGGAGCATAGCCTGGGGCTGCCGTCAGGCAAGGCTGCCCCTCCCAAGCCTCCTGCCCCTCCCAAGGGACCCCCTGGCACTCTGGCCCCCGGGCTGCTCAAAGTGCCAGTACCTGGGCTGGTTGGACCCTGGCTCTGTGGTGCCCCCAGGGACCCAGGGCAGGAGGGTGGGCTGGAGCTTGCTGCCCAGAGTGACCCCAAGAGGAAGCTGCCCCTGGGAAGCAGGCTGGAGCCCCCGAAGGCCCCCTCCGGCATGGCCAACTTTGGTTCCCGGAGCAGGTAGGTGTCAGGGTCCCTGTCATGTGGGGCGCGGGAGGTGGTTGAGGTTGGGAGAGGAGGGCTGGGCCCCTGTCCTGAACTCAGTGTCCAGGATTATAGGCTTCAGGCCACAGAGAGGTTACTGAGACCAGAAAGCCAGCCTGTCTGTCCTTCTGGGGTCCCGAGTCTCTAGGCCAGAGAGACAGGCTGCACAAGGGGCACAAGGGGGAGCGGGACAGAGGCTGGGGGTGCTGGGGGCTCAGCACCGCCTTCTGACTGGCCCCTACTCCCTAGCCTGCGGACCGGCCCCTCCGTGATTCTCTGGCCTGAGGACAAGGAGCCAGGAGACCCTGAGACCCTGGGCCCTGTCTCCCCCCTGCCCCAGCAGCCATCGGGCCTGATGCTGGGGGTCCCTGGGCATGTGTGCGAGGACCTGACACAAGCCCTTGGTGACTATGCTAGGGTGGAGCAGCGCCTGGGGCAGCTGGCACCTGCCAGGGGCCTGGCTCCACGGCCTCTTCGGGAACAGCTGGGCAAGATCCGCCGGGAGCTGCTCACCATCCACCAGGTGCTAGAGCAGGCGGTGCGGCCCCCAGACGTGCCCCTTGACCTCTCTGTGAAACGGACGTCCTCCAAGTTACCCGAGGTGACCTCGGGGACCTGGAGGCAATCAGAGCTGGGTTCCATACTGGTCCAGGGGACCCCCGAGCCACCCAGAATGCTGGACCCCACAGCAGCTGAGCCTTTCTCTGGCCATACCACCAAGTGTGAGGCTGACTCCAGTGTCCCACCCCCGGGTCTCCCTCTCCAAGCCCCAGATGACCCTGTCATTCCTGGCAGTAGCTGGGGCCCTCGTGGCAGGGCTGGGGGCTCCTGGCCCTCGGAGGCTGTCTCTGGCCTACAGAGCTCCCCAGGTGCCGAGGTCTGACTACAGCTCCTGCTGCCACCTCTGTTCATAACAGAGGCCCCTTCCCAACCCCATGCTCACCACCTGGCCCTCTCTACCTGCCTCGGCACCTGGGGTGAGGCCTGGAGCCTGCCCAGCATGTCCATGGACAGGCCCCACCCACCGTGGCCACGGCCTGTCTCTGGGGCCACACAGGGACAGCAGAGAATCGTGGCTTTTTATTGATCACAGTTATGGACATTAAAATAGAAACCACCTTCACACACCCTGTTTGAGCCTCCTCTTTCCTCTGCTCCTCCACTGTCACCACCAGAACACCTTCTCCCTGTGGAAATGTAGCCGGCCTGGGCATCCGGGGTGGGCAGTGTCCTGGGCCTCCCTGCCAGGTGTCTACCCTCAGGTCCTGACCTGCCTCCTGTAGACTGGGCCCTCCCTGGGAGGGGAGGGGGCAGCGTCTGGGGATAGAGTTGCGGGGGGCTTTCCATCAGAGCGGACAGAGCAAGGAAAGGCAGGTGCGTGTGGCCTGGGGGCTGGTCAGACACATTTCAGCGCATTGGTGGTGGGCTGGGCCCTCCAGCCCCTGTGTCTGGCAGGACAGCCCTAATGTCAGATTCATACTGGAGGCTGCTCCCACTGTGGTTAAAAGGTGCCCCCCGCATTCTGTGGCCCAGGGCTGCTCGCCCAGCATGGCCTCCACTGGGTCCCTGCCAGCCCCTGCAGCCATGATAGGCATCAGGTGGCCTTCACAGCTCACTGCCTCCCTCCCAGCAGAGCTGGGCTGGACTTGGCCTTTCCCACAGGCAGGGGTGGGGGGCACGTAGAAGGGGTTCCCAGGGGACCCTTGGACCCAGCCAATCACTTCTCTCCCTGCGAGTTGGCCGCACCTCTCTGCCCACTCAGGAGTGGCCCCAGGGAAGGCAGTTCCTGCCTGTGTCTGGCTCCCCAAGCTGGGCCAGCCGGGCTGGGGCCAGTCGGAGCAGGACCTGTGGCTGCCCCATTAACTGCACCGGGCAGCAGATAGCATCGGCTGCCCTCCCCACCAAGGGGCGTTAAGAACCAGTGTCCAGAGAGGGGGGTGCAGATCAGCCAGGTGGGGAAAGCTGTGAATTGCACACAGAGGCTGACCCTCCACCTGCCAGGGGCTTCCTGGAGGAGCTGCAGGGGAATGTGGGCTGAGTTAGGAAGTGTCCAGAGACCCCCCAGGTCCTGAGCCCTCCGCCTCCCATCGGCACCTGCCAGTGCGGTGTCTGCTCTTCCTTGATTTCTCATCTCCCACAGGGCAGACGTGAGCCTGGCCCTGTTGGGGGAGATCACCCCAGCTTCACGGGTGCAGAAATGGGATGAGGAAGACAGCATCCAACCTGCCCAGTCTGGGGGTGGAGGGACAAGGTGGACCGCTGGCATTCCTCCAGCCTGGACTCTGGCCCTGCTGGGGGCTGGTGGGTTACGGCTGCTCATGGCTGACATTGCAGAGGGGTGTGGGGTATGGGGTGTGGATGGCTGTGGGCGCCTCCCTGGGGAGTGGTTTGTTGTGCTGACCCTGAGTGGTATTCAATCAACAGGGACAGCAGAAAGAGTGTCCCAGAGGCTAGTGCAAAGGCCCCGAGGCAGGAAAGTGGCAGCATTGAGGAGTCCCTGGGGTTGGAGTGTCAGGACTCCATAGGGCCCGGTGGCTCCTCCTTTGCCCATGTCAAGATGGCCCCTCCTACTCCCTCAGGCTCTAGTAGGTGCTGGTGGAGCAGGGCCCAGGACCTGGCCCCAGGAAGGAGGCAACCTCTCCCGCTGGCCTCCCTGGGTAAGAGCAGGTGGAGAGGCCTAGGACAGGACCCTTGCTTCATCCCTCAGGGGTTGGAAGTCTCCGGGGGCTGTGTGAGGGCAATGGGCAGGGGCTTGGGCTGACGCCCAAGAAGTCACTTTCCCTGCCTAAAGGAAGGAAGGGTTTTGCGGGCAGATGAATTTGAGAAACATTGCTCATCTGTCACCCCAACAACCATTTTGGGACACCTCAATGCCCTTGAGCTCATTCAGGCATCAGAGCAAAACCCATAGCGACTTTCATGGGTCCACGTCTCCCAGAACTATGTTCCAAGTACCACACCTGGGGAGACAGGACTCAGAGTCACAGCTGGCTGCTGGGTTTGTGGGCCGAGCCTGACTCCCGACCTGGTGGAACTGAGTTTGAATCTAGCTCCTCCACCCCTTTACAGTTGCCTCATCTGTAAAACAAGAGAACACCAGCACCGCCTGGGCGGGCACAGGGGAACCGAGGTAGCTGCTGCTTGGCACACAGTGGGGCATCCTTTCTCTGGCAGTCCCAAACTCCACTCAACCAGAGTGACTTACCTCAGAGAGGCTGAGCCGGCACACCCGCCCTCTGGTTTCCTGCTCTGATCTCCTTGGCCTTCCCTGCCAGTTGGTCAATGCCCCCCAGGGCCTTCACCTCGCTCTCGACCGACCTGGAGAATCCACTCACTCCTGGCTGCTCAGGCAGGTCCCAGTGCCTTCAGGGACTGGACTGGGGTCCCCCTGAGGGCTGCACTACTCCCCAAATGGCTGCCCTTCCTGACAGCTGGGTCTGCTCCCTGCATCAATGTGCTGGACCTTGAGAGACTCCTGCCACTCGCCCTGCCGAGTTCCAGGAGTTGGGGACTTCCTGCCAGAGGATATGGCTGACAGCTGCAGGGCTCATGGTGGTCAGCGACCTTGTCCACGGGGCTCTCCATGCACTCCAGCACACTTCCCAAGCCCCCAAGGCCTCTGGGCGACAGTGGACACCTTCCTGGCCCCTTAGGGGCTGGCCGTGGATGCCACTGGCTGCTTCCTGGCAACAGGCTATATGCTTTGGGCTGCACACAGCTGCACATCGGGCCCCTGTTGGAGCTACTGGTCCCAGCCTCCATGCTGGGTCTGGGGGCCCCTACTGGGTGGGCCTGGGGCCTGACTGGGACTTTGCAGTAAGTGAGGAGTTTCGGGATGTTCAGCTGTTCAGCAGTGCCCACCACCCCTGGGCTTCCGGGGGGCCTGACAGGGCGTGCCTTTGGCAGCCCGGCCTGTGTGTGCACTGATTCAGAGGGTAGTATCATTGTGACAGACACGCAGCAGTGCCAAGTTGACCCTGTTTCCCTTGGCTAGGGCACCCATCTGCTTGGTGTTCGAGGGGCTGGGGCAGCCCTTGGGCATGGCCTGTGTGCCCCAGGGACAGCTCATGGAGGTGGACGCAGGAGACAGCTACATCAAGATGTACCAGTGAGACAGGATAGTAAGAAGCAATGAAAACTCCTTGGCAAGTGGAATAGGGAAACTGAGACAGACAGCTGAACACAATGGCTGAGCAGTTTATAAACAGGTGCAGATCGTCACCAGGGGGACCAAAGTGCCTGGCAGTGGGCAAAATTGGGAAAACAAGGAGCTCACTCCCAGAATAACCTCTTCTCTCCTGGCCTTTCCTCCCTGGAGATAATAGCTGGGAGGTCACATCCAGGCCTCAGTTGTTTCACCTCCAGGCCCAGAAAAACAGCAAAACCAGGTGGGCGAGGCCAGAACCAACTGCAATGACTAAAGACCCCCTGCCCTGGCACTTACCAATTAGTGGAGACCATGACCCTGAAAGGGCACATCTGGAAAATGGATGAATATTCTACTGAAACCCTCTCCTGAGGCCTCCCCTAAGATTCCTGCCTGCAAGAGAGAGGAAAAAAGCCTCAAGAGCTTTTTTCCCAGCTAGAGTACTTTCCCTCTGGGGAGTAGCCCATGCCATTCCCTTTCCCCTCTTCTTCCCCCCACTACTTTCTTCACAGGCACGTGTCTCCTAAACTCTAAGGCAATGGGAAGCTGGCAGCTTGTCCCAGGCTAATCTCCTGAAACTGTCTCCAAAGCTCCCTTTTCTCTGACTTCCCAGTGAGCTACGGCATCCCAGCCCAGGCTCACCTGTTGCTTCTATGCTAAGCCCTTCCTTGTTCTACTGTCCCCAGCTTTAATAAATGTATCCTTAAAGCCACTTGGACTTGTGAAATCTTTCCTACACAAAGTCAAGAACCCACACATTACAACAGGCCCTAGGCAGACCCACTCAGGGCCAGGCCCCTGCCTGGTAACACCAGTACCACTTGTACCTGACCTGACCAGGTGGGCTCCAGTGGCAGCAGCCCCCTCACTGTGTGTAGGTCCCACCCCCCGTTTCCCAGACCGCCATGAGAAAAGCATTCAGGGTGGTGGAGTCCTTCAGGGCCGACGGCCAAGCCTTCCTGATCCTACACATTTTGCTGAGCACCTAGTGGGCCAGGCCCTGGGCTGGCCTCCTGTCTTCCTCTTGGAAAGAATTCAGACTTTGTCAGAAGTCACAAATCAGCTGCCTCCCAGCCTCCAAAGTTGGGTCCTCTCCATGCCCCAGTTCACTGTGCTCCAGCACGCACTGCCCCCATGTCTACTCAGGCCCTGGCCTGCTGGCTCATGGCCCAGGAGGCCTGAGCGTTGGGGCCAGTAGCTGAAGCCTGGAGATCTTTGGTGTGTTAGGCCGGCAGCCAGTACTTACCCAGGCAGGCTCTCTCGACAGGTGCTCCCGTCCCAGTCTCGTAATCAGTCACAGGCAGGCAGGGAGGGTGTGGCTGGGCTGAGTTAGGCTAGGCTGGGTGACCTGGGCAAGGGTGCAGCCCCTGACAGTCCCTCATCCTCAGAGACACCCCAGGTTCCAAGCCTCCTGCAGCCTCTCTGGGCCTAGCTGAGGTAAGGGGGAGGTAGAGGGAAGGGCTACCCTGGAGGCACCTGGGTTGTCACATGGCTGGGTTGGGAGCTTCCATGGCTGTGGCCACTTCTCTCACGTGAGACTGTCTCACAGTCTGTCTAATCATTCATTTTCTCCTCTGTAAACCAGGGATGAACAGCTCCAAGCTCCTGGGTGTGGGTGCTGGGAGGGTTCCAGGTGGTGGTCAAGTCTAGGAGAGCCTTCCTATGAGGACAGACTCCTGCTGCTTAAAAACAGCAGGGAGCCCTGGCCAGTGTGGCTCAGTTGGTTGGAGTGTCCCATACGTCAACAGATTGTGGGTTCGATCCCAGGTTGGGACGTGTATGGGAGGCAGCAAATTGATGTTTCTCCCCTCTGTGTTTCTCTCTCTCCCCCCCTTCCTCTCTCTAAAAATCAATAAATATATATTTTTAAAATTAAAAAAACAAAACAAAACAAGGAAATGAGGCCCCAAAAGTGCGGGGAATTGTGGGGTGACTCTGAGTCTGGTGCCTAGCCAGGCTCCTAGTCCCAGTGAGGGGTCTTCAGCGGGAGGGGACTGTGCCTGGTCCTGCCCCTGAGGGCTGATGAGGGGCTACTCCTGTCTATCACCAGGAATTGCAGCCTGTGGTTTTTAGGCCATTCACCTCTGATAAGTTTCCCTCCATACACCCCAGCCCTGTGGGTGGTGGATTACATGGGTCAATGTAAAGTGTGTGCAGTAGGTGCTCAATAGTTGTTGCTGCTAGTGTTAGGGTGATTGTTCTCCAGAGCAGGAGGGGCCAGAAGCGCCTCCTGATGATCAGGTGGAGTAAGCCTCTGCGCTGGTTCTCCAGGGCCCAACCACTAACCACTACCTAGCCCACCTGTTCCTGGGGCAAAGAGGGACAGGATGGGACCTGGGAGCGACCTTCTAGAGACCAGTGTGCTAAGGGAAGGGGCCAGCCTGGGGCTGGGGTGTCAACTCTTTCTGGAACCACACATAGGGCCTGGGGTTCTTTCACTCTGGGAGAGTGGGGGCCCCCTCAAAGCCTGGGTTCTTCAGGTGAGGAAATCCCGGGGAGGTTTGGTAACTGTGGGAAGGTGGAGGGACTGTAAGGCACGGATGCTGTGGGTAGAGTGAATGGGAGGACGAGGACGCTGAGAGGAGCACAAGGACACTGGGGGTGCACAAAATGCTGCATGGAGGGGCAAGGACGCTGCGGGGGTGGGTGAGAAGGAGGCTGTGGAGGGAGGAAGATGCTGTGCAAGCCGGCCGGCCACAGGCTCCGGGGACGGGAACTTTGCGTGCGCGGAACGCTCGGGCAAGGCCGGCGGGCAGTCCGAGCACCTTTGGGGGCCGGACCGTCGCGCGGCAACGTTAGGAGCCGGCGGAAATCGGGCTCGTGCCCCGCGGCACTGCTGTGTTAGGGCTGGGAGCTGCGACCGCTGTCGTCCGTCCGTGCGGGCCCAACGCTGTCCCCAACCCCATCCCGAACCCGCCGCCCGAGGGCGCGCTTCCCCAGGGAGCAGCCGGTGAGCATTCGCGGGGAGGGCCGGCGTCCGTGCGGTGTGACCTTGGGGTGCCGCCCCTCCGGTCCCGGTCCCCCGGCTGTGGGCCCGCACTCCCTGGCGGCCGCGGGACTGGGCTCAGGCGAAGGAGAGAGAAAGGGTACACCGGCATCTTCTCCCAGGGCCGACGCACGCCTCTTGCCACTCGGAACCTCTGTTTCTTCATCCTTGAAATGGGGACGCTACTGGCCACGGCCCAGGGCTGGCCTGCGACTTAGGAGGGCAATGAGCGGCCCCCGCCAGCTCCCACCCCCGACCCCAACCGCCCCAGGAGCGCGTTTTCCCAGACCCGGAGGATTTGTGGCAGGGCTGCGTGGGTTCTTTTGGCGAGGAGCCTGGCCCCAACACCCTACAGAGTGAAGAGCGCCTGGCTGGTTCCCTTTGACCCACGCAACTTGGGCCCCGCTGTGGACTCTTCGGAAGGGCATGCAGGGCCAGAGGAACTTTATAGTTGTCCCTGACTGCAGTAAAGGGCAAAAAATAGAGTCCTGGATCCACATCCATTCTTCTGAAATGAGAGGGGGAAAAGCACAGTTCACAAAACACGAGGAAAAAATGTTTTGTTTTGTTTTGTTAAACACGGACGACATGGGGTAAAAACTAATTATTGTGAGCTATGGAGGAGTAGTGACAGGGAGGCTTCACAGAGCAGGGTTTCAGCCAGTGAGATGTCCCTGGCCAGTCACATCTGGACTTTACCCTGGAATCAGTTCATGCAGAGGATGAGAGAGAAGTACATCTCCCACTTAATAACTAGACTGTTGGCCTCTGGTTCTGTGAGAAGGGGTGTCCCAGAGATCCTGACTGATCTTGAAATGTGTTGTTTCATAAGGGAACTTGGTGTCCTTCTTAACAGGGGAGGCTTTTCCAGGTGTATGTCCCTGTTTTTTGTTTTGTTTTTTCTCTTTTTTAAAAACTTTTATTTTTTTTTTAAAAAAATCACAATCTTTAAAGATGTGCACGTTGCCTAAGTTGCTGGCCTGCTTTCTCCCATCTGCACCTCTGCTATCGATTGCCTGCTCTTTCATCTCTTTCTGGCTGTGTGATGTGAGCAGACTTCTTTGTGTTCATCACTCCCAGAGGCTGAGGTGGGAGCAGGAATGGGAATTTGCCCCATAATCTGTTAAGAGTTCTTTCTCGCTACCCCACGGGTAAGAACATCAACTTCTGCCTTCTGCTGTTCCTTAGACATGAGCAGTTGCTTCTTTTTTTCTTTTGTTTCAGTAAACTTTGTAGATGAAGCATAATGCGTACAAAGAAAGTGCACAATGTGACGAAGTTTCCCACAGCGAACACTGTGTAACCAGCTTCCCCCAGAGCATCTGTCCATCATTAGGCCAGTTGTGCTGCTTTTCCAACAGTAGCCATGAACAGTTTTCCTTAGCTTCTTTGAAAGGAGTCCCCAAGCAGGGTGTGATGCTGTCATGGGCTGAACTGGGGTGTCCTGACAGGCTGGCACTGAGAGGCTTGGACTGTGCTGGCTGGCCCAACTGGTAGCTGCCAAGCCAGACACACCAGGTCCTTCGCAGGCAGAATTGCTCTGTTCCTCTCACAATGCCCTCAGGAGGACAGTCCCTGCGGAATGGTCAGGAAGACAAGTTGGCCCTGGATGTCCTTGATGATGGCCACAGGGATTTGGCCCCGGGCTGCTCTCAGTCTCCAGGCCTTTCCCTGCCAGCTTCCACTATTGCCTGCCCTCCCTGGTCACTGGGGGAGGGGCGTTTGGGAGTCCTGCTGCTGCCGGACTCAGAGGGACCCTTTTCATCTGGAACCCGCAGCTGCAAAAGGTCCCTTCTCCAAATTGGCAGGGAGAGGCCTTCACCCTCCAGCCCCAGGCTGGCTACCCGCAGGGGAGGAAAGCAACTGCATTAGTGTCCTCCTAAGCCCCGGGCATTTCTGTCTGTGCGAGGCCTCCCAGTGTCCCCTGGTCCTCAGGAAAAGGCTCCCTCTCCCTTCCACAGTGTCACACTGCTCCAACATGTGTGTCTCCCTCTGTCCCTTTGTCCCCAAGGAGCTGGTAAGCATTGAGGCTTAAGAGGCCCAGGCTCAGTTCTAGGCCTGTGTTTCTCCCTCTGGTGTGGGCTCCAACTTGGGGATCTTAGCTCACGGTGGCTGCTCTGCCTTTTGTGCTGATGATGTAGGGGCAGTCAGTGTCTGAGAGTGGGCATAGCTCAAGATGAATACCCTCAGTCAGTGCTGGGTGACACCCTGCTGCTTGTCTGGCCCCATCTGGGAGGGGCTCAGGTGGAAGGTTGAGGTGCTTGCTGAGAAACCCTGATCCCCAGTGAGCTTACTTCTGGGCAAGTTAAGGCTTAGGATCCCACAAAATTCAGGAATTGCAGCTGCTTGGGGGGTTCCTATTGCCTAGAGGCTGTGTGAGGGTAGTGAGAGGCCAGGAAGGCTGGTGTCCCTCATCCTGAGAGAAGATCATGGTGTCTCTTCATTTACTAGGGTGGGTGAACTTCTCCCACCCCGACTTGTAGGTAGCTACCTGGTTAGAAGAATATACCCCAAAGGAGGTGCTCAGCTGTGACAAGAGGAAACACTCCTCTGTTGGGAGCTCTGTCCTGAAGGGGCGAGTGAATGGGGGCTCCCAGGGCAGGATAGGCCCAGCTGGAGGCTGGAGGATCAGCGTATAGGCAGAAGCCCTGTAAGAGCTGAGCCTGTTCCCTGGGCACTGAGGCTTGTCCAGTAGGCTCCCTGGGCAGGGAGGTGGGCTTAGACTAGCAGACATGTTCCCACCATCTTCTGGGGTATCTATACTGGTGCCTTCAGCCACCAGCAGTGTGCCCATGTTTGGTTTCCCTCAGCCCAGCAGCAATTTCTTTAAATTTTCATCTTTAGTTTTGCTAGCTTAGTAAGTAGATCAAGGTTCTTCCGAGTTTTCATTTGCATTATTTTTTTTTTCTTTTAAAGATTTTATTTATTTATTTTTAGACAGAGGGGAAGGGAGGGAGAAAGAGAGGGAGAGAAACATCGATGTGTGGTTGCCTCTTGAGCACCCCATCCTGGGACCTGGCCCGCAACCCAGGCATGTGCCCTGACTGGGAATTGAACTGGCAACCCTTTGGTTTGTAGGCTGGTGCTCAATCCCCTGAGCCACACCAGCCAGGGCTACTTTGCGTTACTTCGTTAATGAGACCATACATTTTTTCCATGTGCTACACATTAAAAACTAATCGGTTTCTTTAAAAACAAAAGTTAAAACCTCTTGTTCATCTCCGCACCCCTTGTGAGTGGTACCAAGAAGGTCATGTAACCTCACTCCTCTTTCAGCCTTTTATTTCTGAAGTAGGGGAGAACACTGACCTGCCTTGGGGTGGGGATGAAGGGCGATTTGGGGCTTGTACTTACAACAGCCCAGGGCAAAGTGAGGGCAGCGCCTATAGGAGATGGACAGCCAGGGACCCCCCCACCAACCTCCATGACCAAATCCCAAACTGGGTCACCCAAACCATGTGGCCATGTGGGATGTGCCCATCAGGGTGTTTGCACCACATGTTGGCTGTGGTCTACATCCACAGCGCTGCCAGCCACTGTGGAGTCGTGGAGGCATAGTGGTGGTGGCAGCAGTTCGGAGCTAAGCCACTCCCCTCTCTTCCAGTGTCTCCAGCATGGTGCTTAAAGTTTTCTTCCCCACGTGCTGCGCCTCGGCAGACAGCGGCCTACTGGTTGGACGATGGGTCCCAGAGCAGAACAGTGCCGTGGTCTTGGCTGTGGTCCACTTTCCCTTCATCCCCATCCAGGTTAAGGAGCTCTTGGCCCAGGTGCAGCAGACCAGCCAAGTAGGTGTGGCTGTGCTGGGTACCTGGTGCCACCATCAGCAGGAGTCCGAGGAGAGCCTGGGCCACTTCCTAGAAGGCCTGGGTGCCATCTTCTCCCATGAGCCTTGGCTCCAGCTGTGCCGGGAGAGGGACAGCAAGTTCTGGAGCTGCAAGGCCATGCATCGGCAGGTGCCTGTCCCCTCTGGTGCCCTCAGTGAGGACCAGGTCATGCTCATCTTCTATGACCAGCGCAAGGTGCTGCTGTCCCAGCTGCACCCACCTGCAGCCCTGCCTGATCTCCAGGCTGGAGATGCCACAGCCAGCGCTTGCAGCCTGGCTGCTGTCTTTGACACAGTGGCGCGAAGCGAGGCACTCTTCCGAAGTGACCGGTTTGATGAGGGCCTCGTGCGGCTGAGCCACTGGCAGTCAGATGGCGTGGAAGCCAGCATCCTCGTGGAGCTGGCCAAGCAGGCCTCAGGGCCTGTCTGCCTGCTGCTGGCCTGCCTGCTGTCATTCATCTCAGCTGCCAGCACCTGCCGGTAAGTGCCCCTGGGGCTGGGGTGGGAAGGAGTCAGATTCCTGAGTCCTAGGCCCACCCCCTCAGTAGGGAGGCCCAGACAAGCCCTCCTGAGGCTCATAGCTGCCCCCTACACACCAGCTCGTTCAAACTCCCACCCCGGTATTTCAGAGGGAGTCCTGATGGTGGCTCTTTTGGTGCCCCTCGCTCCTGAGGAAGAGCCAGGCTTCCTGGCAACCTCAGCACTTGCATAGGACCCACTGGGTAGGGGTACTGGGTGAACCTCAGGCGGCTCCAGCCCATGAGAGGGAGATGAGACGATGGACACATGGGGTTGTTGCTGGCCGACAGCTGATGTTTGCCCTGCCTGCGAGTTGTTTGTCCTCCTGAACACACGTAGGCCCGCCCGCTTCCTTGGCCCTAGCACCTGTAGGAGGACAGGCAGCCCTGGAGGCTGTGGGGGTGCGTCCATCTACTGACAGCCATGGGTGTGGGGTGGTGGTCCCCAGCCTTGGCTACTTTCTAGAATCACCTGGAACACTCCTGGCTACAGGTCTGGCCAAGGGATTTGCAGAAGCCCCCAAGGGCCCTGGGGAATGCTTGGGGCAGCGTCAGGGTGTTCTGGCTGGGCTGTAGGGGCCCCTCTTTCTGTGAGAAGTCATCTCCGTGCTGGGGAGCAGCTGTGCTATACCCTCAGCCACCCCCTTCCTTAGGTCCAGGGTTCAAGTGGTCTGGTTTGGGGACTGGCCTTGCCTGCTCACCAGGACAAGGGCCCTCGGCAGCTGTGTGTGGACACGCCTGCAGGGGATGGGTGGATTTCAGAGCTTCATGACTCCCTTGGAGTGAAGTATGTCAGAGTATGTCTGGGCCTAGATACAATTTGGGGGAGAAAAGGTTCTTAGCTTTTATCAGCTTTCAAAGGACCCAAGAAAGGTTAAGAACTGCTCACATGCCCCAAATATGGATTAGCCCATCGGTCAGGTGTTGGCCAATGACTGGTAGTGGCTATGAACATAAGGATAGTCACATGAGTCATGGCTGTCACCGCAGTAACGAAGCCCCTTGTTTCCCCCTGGGCAGGCCCAGGGATGCTGTTGGGGCCTAGGCTGCCTGAGGCTGGTCTTAACATTGGGGAGACTTGTGCAGGCAGGGGTCCCCGTGCAGCCAATGTGAGGCCGCCTGCCACGTTATTGGAGTTGGTGGGAGAGGGGTGTATGCCAGACACATTTCATTTCTTTCTTTCTTTGCCTGCCTTCCTTCCTTCCTTCCTTCCTTCCTTCCTTCCTTCCTTCCTTCCTTCCATTTCTTGGCATTGGCTTCAAGCTGCTCAGTTGGAGACAAAGCTTTTACACTTCTCCAAATCTAGACCTCTTCCTTCCCAAGAATCTAAGTGTATGCTGGTTGGTGGCTCTGCACTTTGCATGAGCCCCTTCTGTCCCTTGCTGGCAGCAAGGTCATGAGTGGAAAGGGTCTCTGGGCACGGCTGAGTTGCAGTGCAGCAATCTCTTCATCTTTGCTTGCAAGCATCTCCCTTCACCGCTTGAATGTCTGTGGAGCCATCTCCGTGCTTCCTTTGCCTGGCGAGCAGTCAGTCTTGTTGGACAGCCAGCTCAGCCCAGACACCCTTGATGAAGGTCATCCATCCAGCATGGCAAGGCGCTGGGTGGTAAGACAGCACATTCTCTCACTACTGGGGTGCCGGTGGCCTGGGGTCAACACTTTGTGAGATGAATGGTTTCCCAGTTAATGGTCGTGAATGTACCATGAGCCCCACTGGGCTGCTTGTCGGGCCCTCTCACCTGTGTTCCTGCCCTGCTGAGTTCAGAGGTGTGACCATCAGTGTTTGGAGCCACCAGTAACTCTGGCTGAGCCTGGCCTGGCACTTCCTGTCTGCACAGTGAGGTTTGTTGGCGACACTGAGGCGGCCCTTGCTCCCTGGCAGGCAGGAGGGCCCCAGGAAGGGCAGAAGGCCTATCCGTCTCTGCTTCTTTGCAGGGTATTCAAGATGTGGCCACTGTCCTTCATCTGGAGCAAGCTCTCCACGTGTGAGCAGCTCAGGCATCGGCTGGAGCAGCTCACACTCATCTTCAGCACGCAGAAGGCCGAGAACCCCTCCCAGCTGATGAGGTTCGGGGCCTGCCCTGGGTCTTCTCCGCAGCAGCCAGATGCTTCACAGGCCAAGCCCATTCCCCACCCCCTTCTCTGCACCAGACCCATCCTTGCTGACCCTTTCTAGCCAGGCCGTCCTCACCTCCCACTCCTGTTGGACCCCTCCTTCCAGGAAGGCCAACATGCTTGTCTCCGTGCTCCTTGACGTGGTCCTAGGCCTCACGCTGTTGTCCTGGCTCCACGGGAAAGACCGAATCGGGCAGCTGGCTGATGCCCTAGTACCCATGGCTGATGTGAGTTGGATGGGGTGGAGCCAGGTGTGGACTCCAGCACCTGGGGGTTTCCTGGGGTGGGGGCAGGGCCCTTCCTGGGGGCAGTAGAGGCCTCTCAACCAGCCAGAGCAGCTCTTCCTCTCCACTTTTTGTGGCCACGAGAGCAGCCCTTACCACTGACCCCGAGAGCTTCGGAGACTTGGGTCTGCTCAGGCGTCTACTCTCCCAAGCTGGGTCACGTTGCAGTTCCTGGCTTCTACCTTCTCTTTCTGAAGGTGGCCGTGTCTGAGGGTCATCCTGTGGTCGAGGCTTTTAGGGGGAGCCCACCTCCCCACACCCCAGTGTCACATTGTGCCCATCGCCTCCCCCAGTGCATGACCCTTTCTGCTCCCCTGGCTGGACTTCGGCTTGGCACCTCTGTTCAGTCAGCATCATGGAAGCTTTTCATGTGTCCAGGGCTGCCTGTGTGTGGTTGAGCCCTGGCCTCCCACCTTTGAGTGGTCACATCGCTCCTAGCGTTGGTTCTGTAGCTCCTGTGCTAAGAGCCAGAGGTACCAGCTCATCTGCTGTGCTCCTGGACTTGCCTTGCACATCTGGGCAATGTTTCCAGGACCTGGACACCATGCCCCTCCTCCCTGCCTTACCATCCTTCCTGGGTCCACCAGCTGCATTCAGCCTCTCTGCCTCCCTTCCTCAGCGCCAAAGGCCCTGTCAATTTTGTTGGGAGCCGGCTTTCTTGCTTAGGGTAGCCCATATGACCCCCTAGGCTACCCACAGGCCTCTTCAGGGACCTCTTGTGGTCTAGTGGCTGAGTCTTGACTGGGTGGCCCATATGGGCTCAGCACCTACTGGCTGTGACAGTGTCCAGCCATGGGTGCTTACTGGGTCTCCTTGTGGCCAGGCCAGACTGGATAGGATCCCTCATAAGCTGTGAGTATCCATGGCTTCTCAGAGGGGTCCTGCTGAGAGGAAGGAGGAAGGAGAGTCTGGGGCTAGGAAAGAGGCTTGACTGCTTCACCTCCTCCTCTACCCTCTGCCGGTGGCCAACCTCACCCTAGACCTCTCGTCTGCAAAACTGCTCAGAAATATAAATATTTAATTAAAAAATGAAAGCCTCTTCCTGCTGCCAAGCTCTTATCCTTTAAATATTAAATAAGCTCTCTTTCTAAAGAATGTTCTGTTCCCCTTCTCATTGCTCCTGACATGGCTAAGGCCTCCATGCAGGGTTGGGAGAGGCCTGCAAGGTGAGTGGGCGGGGGTGGTGGCAGACCTCTGACTGTGAGGCAGGGATGTCACTCCTGTGGCCTTAGCATTAGAGATGAGGCCGCGAGTCCTCAGGGTCCCACTGGGGCCGGCATGGCACACGGACATTGGCTTTCCTCCTGAGGTAGCTGGGACACTGGTCAGCTTCCCTGCTTGCTTTTGAGGCTCCTCTGCTGTCTGTGGCCTTCAGTCAACATTGACCTTGACTCTGAGTTCCCATCTGTAATTCCCTCTAGGTGACACTCCCGCCCTCCTACCTACTACCTGGGCCCCTGATGGGCTTGCCACCCTCACCCTCACCTCAGGTTATCCACCCAGGGCAGGCCCAGGCCTCTGCTGTGGCAGGTGGTGTGGAGTGGGTCCTTGGTGGAGGAAGACTGGGTGGGCCCATGTGTTCCCCCTGGAAGGTTCACAGTGGGCCTGGGCCTGTCCCAAATCCTGGAGCCTGGGGCCAAGGGCTCCTGTGGGTATAATGGCCAGAGTGGTGAGACAGGAAAGGACGTTTTATTCGGAGGTTAACTCGCATCAGGGACTGCCTGTCTAGAGGGCCGGGGCAGGTTGTCAGCATTGTAGGTCGTGCCTCTCAGCCCCACATCCCAGAACATCTGCGAGGAGGGGTTCCATGGCCAGAGAAGTGTAGGAAACCCCATGTGCCCATCATGATAGGAGATGGCAATCCAGATACCTGGGGGAGGGAGCCCAGTCTACCTTTGCCCTGTGCAGATGGGCTGGCCCAGCTTACGGACAACATGCCCCTCTGTGTCCTCCCAGCACGTGGCTGAGGAGCTCCAGCATCTGCTGCAGTGGCTGATGGGTGCTCCTGCTGGGCTCAAGATGAACCGGGCGCTGGACCAGGTGTTAGGCCGCTTCTTCCTGTACCATATCCACTTGTGGATCAGTGAGTGGTGTGGGTGGGTGGGACAAGGTACTTCCCAAGGACCCCTTACTTGGCTCCTAAAGCGCGTGCCCCCAGGGACATAAGCCCTGGTTGAACAGGGCAGTGAGACCCAGGCCTGGCACCATCCCCTTGGTCCCTGCTTCCCGCCCTCTCCTTGTGTCCGTTGTTTGTGGAGCCCTGCTGTGCTAGGGCTCCTCTACTGAAGGATGGCCAGTGGCGTAGTGTGTCACTCAGTTTTCCAGCAACCTCAGGCACCATTCTCAGTGAGGACTTGGGGGGACCAGGACCTCCTGAGCACCCTCTCAGGGCTGACCGCCCTCCTGCCAGGCTACATCCACCTCATGTCCCCCTTCATCGAGCGAATCCTGTGGCATGTGGGCCTCTCAGCCTGCCTGGGCCTCACAGTTGCCCTGTCCATCCTGTCGGACATCATCGCCCTCCTCACCTTCCACATCTACTGCTTCTATGTCTATGGTGCCAGGTGGGTATGTGCTCCCAACCCCTACAGGCTGGCCTAGTGAGGCCCTCCACGCCCTGGGCACCACAGACAGACTCCTTGGACTGAGTTTCTACGGGGGTGGCGCAGCCCCCAGGCCGGGCGGGCCCTGATTGTGCCTGTGTCCCGTAGGCTCTACTGCCTGAAGATCTGTGGCCTGTCCTCACTCTGGCGCCTGTTTCGGGGGAAGAAGTGGAATGTTTTGCGCCAGCGGGTGGACTCCTGTTCCTATGACCTGGACCAGGTAGGTATTGGGAAGGACTGCAGGGGAGGGGGGTACCCTGGCGGCAACTGGGCAGCGTGACCTCCCAGCTCCAGTCCAACGGATCCTGCTGAATGGGCCTGGCCAGTGTAGCTGCTTGGGCACCATGAGGGGCAGCCACTCTCCTATCCTGCAGCTCACTTGCTGCTGTGGAGCCTGCAAGGGGCAGGGCCAGTGTGGGGCCCTTAGACAGTGCAGAACTTTGTCCCAGATGGAAGGTGGGTCCTGCTCTCATGAGGCCCCTGGGGCTTCAGGTCAGCAGGCACTAGAAGTGACTTTGGCAGTGGGCCCTGAAAATGATCCAGGAAGGGGGCCTAGAGGTGACCTGGGCAGTGGGCCTACAGGTGATCCAGGCATAGGGCCCTGGCTGTGGCTTGTCCCATTGGTTTGCTCAGACCTAATACATGGACCCTGAGTGGTGCCCTCCTAGGCACGATTTTTTGTCTTTTGTTTTTTGGGGGTTTTTTTGCCTAATTTTCACAACCCTTTTGTCTTTGGTATACATGGCTGTACACCCTATTGGCTGGTCCTTTCTCCTCCTCCTGCATCTCCCGTGTGTCACTGAGTCTGGAGGGCATGTAGCCGTTCCCCTCTCAGTACTGGAGAGGACTGTTATGAATGGGTTTTCCTGATTTGTCTCAGGAAGCCAGTGTCCCGCCAGCAGGCGTCCCGCTTTTCTGCTCAGTTACAGGATAGGCTTGGTGGGGATGGGAAGCAGGGCTGTGGCCAGTGCTGGTGGGTTGTCCCCAGCGTGAGCTCCAGCTGATACTGAGGGTGTCTCTTCTCCCGGCAGTTGTTCATTGGGACTTTGCTCTTCACTGTCCTGGTCTTCCTGCTGCCCACCACGGCCCTGTACTACCTGGTGTTCACCCTGGTGAGCCATGGGGGGCTCTGGGCACGACACCTGGCTGAGGGGCCTTACCCACAGTGCTTAGAGCAGCCACTGCTTGCCAGTCTGGCAGTTTTGGGCAGGACACCCACTGCTGCAGGCCATGTCGGGTATGGCTGTTCTAGACACTCTGGGCAGTGTATGCTGGGCCTTGGAGCGGGTAGGGGTCCTACCCTGGGGGAATACCACCCACTGCTCTGGGACCCTCAGCTGGGTACAGGGAGTGCAGGACCCATGATGGGTGGGTCATAGTGGTGGCCTCCCCTTAGTACCTGGCATGGGGGTGGGGGCTCAGATGGAAGGAGAGGAACAGCACCTAGGTAGCCTGGGCTGGGAGTCAGTGACTCATTGTGCTGGATCAGAGCACCGTCTCCTCTGACCTTGTGGGAGGGCCAACCACTCTTGCCTGCTGCTTCCCTGCCTCTTTGTGCTCAGTCCTCAGGTTCCAGACAGGGTTCATGCCCTCCTCGGTGTAGGATCCATGCTCCCCCATGCTCTCCCAAGGTTCTGGTCACCTTTCATTGTGGCCCAGGACCCACTGGGCTACTCTGCTCATGGGCATGCCAGCGTGGCTCTGGCCATGGTCCCGGCTCAGAGGCCCTGACCACTGTCTGTGCTGCAGCTCCGGCTCCTGGTGGTCACTGTGCAGGGTCTGATCCATCTGCTCGTGGATCTTATCAACTCCCTACCGCTGTATGCACTCAGCCTCCGGCTCTGCCGACCCTACAGACTCGCAGGTGGGTCATGTGCTGGGTGGACAGGCACACACCTGTGTGCCCTGGGGAAGCACCAACTGCACCCCCTGTGCCTCCTGCCTGGAAGTGGTGGTGTGCATGGGGCAGGTGGGCAGGGAAGACAGAGACCCCTGGTCCCAGGGCATCTTCTGGACCAGTTGCTTGCACTGAGCTGGAGGTAGAGGACTCAGTTGGTGCTTGGGTTCAGAGTCCAGTAGAGATGACCCTTCTTTGTTTTCACCCTTTTCTGTGACAACCAGGAATATCTGCCTTCAGGTCTGTCCACAGTGGTGTAGGTGATACCTGAATGTGGCTCAGAGAAGATGTGTCCTTGTGTGGTTGTGCGGGGCTGTGTGTGCCTGCTTGTGCCTCTCAAATTTGAAGACAATAGGCCTGGATGGAGGACACTGGGCTGGCCAGATCTGTGTGACAAGAGTGCCCCCCCGCTCAGTACCCAGCACACCACTAATTGCTGGGACAAAACTCCCCTGTCCCAGCTGCCTCCAGCCATCCCCTGTGCAGCCATCCCCTTGTGCAGCCATCCCCTTGTTTGCATGCTGACACTGCCGTGTTGGCCGCATGCCCCTAAAGGGAGGCTGTCCCCACTTCAGACCTCAGGAGGCCCACCTAACTCGTCACAGGGTTGTGGGTTGGTGCAGGGGCTTTGAACATATCAGGGAACTTGGAGAGTTCCAGCATAGCCTCTGTCTAGCAGCTGTTCAGATGGCCCCCAAAATGATCACAATGCCCAGGAGGCTGTGCACCCAGTTTGCAACTGGGCAGCTTGAGGCACACTCCAGAGCTCACTGCGGCTGCTCCCAGCCAGCTCTGCGCCGGAGGGTGTGAATATGGTTTTCCATGGACTTTGGGCCTAAAGTCTGCCTGCCAAATTCCCTCAAGTCCTCTTTCCAAGGCACTCTCCCCACTGGCCAGGCCAGGGACCCGTCTACTGTGCTGCCCACGTTCACTCAGCCCCTCTTCTCCACCCCACCATTAGAAAGCTAGGACAACGCAAGTCAAGTCGAGAGCCCAAGACTCGGCACCCTCCTCCCCCATACCCTGGCTCACTGCCAGAGCAGAGTTGTTTTAACTTCACATGAAAGGCCACAGATGCAGCTGCCTCCTCTCTTCTTCCCTGAGTTTGCCTTGGGCCTCTTCATCAAATGATAATTAGCTCCTATTTCTCTTTTCAAAAAACCTTCGGCCTGGGAATTCCCAGGCTTGGGCATCCAAACTGCAGGCCAGGGGCGTGGTGGGTCCTAGTTGACCATGCACACAGAATTTGGAAGACATTTAGATGCCAGTAGGACAGCTGCCACCCAGCAAGTGCCCGTTGGCTCTGCGGGAAAACCCAAGTCTCATTCGGAAAACAGCACAGGCTGTGCTCCACCGCCCAGCTGCTCTTCCCTGTTGGCCAGACATTCAGCCTTTTCCTTTCAGTGGAGTTGTGCAGGAGGCTTTGATATCTGCCCAGCAGCCCATTCAAAGAGGCAGATGGGAAGTATGGGAGGGGTGGAAGAGCCCAGGTAGCCCTCTGAGCGCCACCCAGAGACAAAGGGGCCTTCACTGCCAGAGCCCCTCTGTCCATGCCTACCTCTGCGGACACACAGAGCAGGGGAACTAATGGGGGCTGTCTGCTGGGCTCTGGGAGCCCCGGGAGGCCACTCCCCTCCCTCATGAACACCTTGCTCTCCTACCAGCTGGTGTGAAG
Organism: Mormoops blainvillei; assembly: GCA_004026545.1. NCBI lineage: Eukaryota > Metazoa > Chordata > Mammalia > Chiroptera > Mormoopidae > Mormoops > Mormoops blainvillei. The sequence goes on along the minus strand of PVJD01001909.1, from coordinate 120,498 downwards.
TTTCGAGTTCTAGAGCATGAGGCTGGCAGGCCCCTCCGTCTTCTAATGCAGGTAAGGCCTCTGTGCACCCCTAACACTACTGCCTGTGGACAGATCTCACCCACCCCCACCATGATACTGCTCACGTTTCTGGGCAGCTTGGATCAGGCTCCTCTCTGCCACCCTGGGTTTGGAACATCACAGGCCCAGGGTAAGGGACGAGCAGAAGGGCCCAGCAGAGCTGACAGGTGGGGCCCAAGGGGAGACTCCCACCCTTAAGGCCTCTGGGCACCATGACCCTCTTTGTCTGGAACCTTCCCCAGCAGAGTCCATGGACGAGGTCCCCTGCACTGTCAAATACGCAGAGCTCCTGCTTGCTTGTCCCTGGTTCCACAAATCCTGCCCTGAGCCCCAAGAGCATTTGTTCCAGGTAGAATAGTACAGATTTGGAGAAAGTCTCAGGACACACATGTGTTCTCTGTTGGACTCCTGTATCTGCAACAGTCTTGGGGCCTCTGGCCTTCAGGTGGGAGCAGGCTGTTTGCCTGGTGACCCCCCTGGGAGACTCACTGGGTGCCAGTGTTGGGGTTGGCTTGAGGGTCACTGGAAGAGGTCAGATGCTGAGGGGTCTGCCATCTGCCAGCCCAGCCTGCCTCTCCTCCCTGTAGCCTGCTCAGGGCAGATTTATTCCCTCCTGAGCTGTTCATCCTACCACATGGACCACTGGTGAGGGCATACCTGGCACAGAGCTGGCCTTGCCACACAATTGTTTAGCCCAGGGACCTCCCCACAGGGGATTTCGAGGCCTAGAGACCTTAAGCCCCAGGGAGTTGGGGGCTTTGCTAAGACTGACCGCTGCCCTTGTGCTTTCAGATAAACCCCCTGCCCTATAATCGCGTGGTAGACACCTACCGCCTCCCCAGCTGTGGCTGCCACCCCAAGCACTCCTGGAGCTCCTTGTGCCGCAAGCTGTTCTTCGGGGAGCTCATCTACCCCTGGAAGCAGAGAGGGGACAAACAGGACTGAGGGACCCCAGCCATCAGCCCACCCAGCACCACTGCACAGCCATGGTCAGCCCTCTACCCTGGGGTGGCTTTGACTGTCAGGCAGCACATGGCCCCGCACTCTTAACTTTCCTGCCCACAGTCGTCTGGGACCTCTGCAGGCCCTGCCTGTCGCATATCCCTCCAACTATGAGGTTGAATTTGCGGTCATGGGTTGGTGAGCAGAGGATGCAGGGGAGGGGCCCAGCCAGGTCAGCTGGCCTATGCTCTATAGCCAGTACTCTTTGCCTCAGGACCTACTTCCAGTCTGTCATGATGACATTATTAGCCTAATCCCTCCAGCCCCTCAGGCCTACTCAGGAGCTCCCACTGACTTCCTTCAGACGCAGACCCTGACCCTGCCTGGGAGGGGTTTGCAGAGCTCCACTTCTGCCCACCAGGTCCTTTCCCAGTGGGGTGAGCTGACAAGTCTCCCTGGATGTTCCATGGTGGCTCAACCCTGTCATATGGTAGATGGACTCCTCCCAGGTGGCATTCAACAGTTCTTGAGCCTCTAACTCTCAAGTATCTCCTTCCTTGGGGTTTTTTCTGCAGATACACTCCTAGGTCCCCAGTACCTCCCAGCTGCCTCAGTGGAGCAGTGGCCAGCCAGTGCGGGGGATCCAAGCAACCGCTGACCCCTGGCCCAAAGCAGCATCCCCAGTGAGGCCGGGCCCTTCAGGAAACCAAGCTGCAGTGGCCCTCACACCCTGAATTGCACAGGGTTACTTGTGTTCCTTCCTGGGGAAATTGCTATGTAGCAGGAGCTACTCATACGCCTTTGGGCGTCCCTGTGTGAAGCCAGGCTATATGGGGTGCTCAGAGCTGCCTTGCTAGAAGCTGAGTGCCCACCTACCCGGCTGCCCAGCTCCTGCCCCATTCCCACCCCATGCTCCTGCAGAAACAGCCCTCTTGGCCAAATCTTCCATCTCCCTTCACTAGTTTCTTGCCAAAGCAGGCGGCTCCTGGGCAGATGCTTCTGTGCCCCCCTGGGGAAGGGTCCTGGCACTCAGGCTACGTCTGCCTGCTGGCTGCCTGCAGAATCTGTATGGGTGTGAGTCACAGAATCCCCAGGGTGAGGAAGCCTGAAGGTATGGTGGCATCACATGCAGTTTGTCATCTTGGAGTTGGAAACTTCGTGCCATAGTCGGGAGGTGGTGGGGGAGGTGCTCCCTATCCATTGTGGGCACTCAGGACTGTTCACTTCTGCCTCCCACACTCTTTGGCTGTAGATCATAGAGGGGGGCTGCTGGGGGAGTCCCCACCATCTGGTGGGACCAGTCCTGGCTCCACCATTCTCTGCTGTGACATTAAAGCCTTCTGTGTGCTTGAATGTGACACTGCCTTTTCATTGCCCCATGTGCAATAGGAGTGGGGGACCCCCTTCTCCTGGGGTGGGTGGGACAGCTGGTCTCCACTGTTCATTCCGAGATGACTACCACATCTTTTCTGGTGATGCCAAGATTGGGGGCACTGGGCACCCTGTCTCCTGGAGCAGGCTTCTCTGTAGGTCTAGTGGGTGGGTGTGTAGGCTCTGGCCCCTTGAAGATGTCCTAGTGTGGGTGGGTGGACCCAGGGCCACTTGCTTTCTGGTGTCAGCCTTGCCCTTGCATGGGGGGTCTCCCAGGCCAGGGGTGCAGGTCCCCCTGTGGTTGAGGGGTGAGCCACTCCTGGCTGTGATTAATGTCATCTCCTGAAACAAGGACTCTACACAAGCACCCCCTGAATGTTCTGCAGCATCCAGAAATCTTCAGGTAGCTTCCTCTGCATCTGTTGTCCCGACTGTGTAGGGAGGGGCGGGCCCAGAGAAGTCACTCAGCAACTTCCAGTCCTGCACCTGCACCCCCAGTGGGGCCCTGCAGGTCCTGGTGGGCAGGGACTGCGTCTCTAGCACCTTCTGAGAATGGCCTCTACACCTGGAATTTGCTGAATTCACTCCCCACTCTCCCTGGCCAACCTCCTCATCCTCTGCCCACTTTTGCCCTTTACTCCTCCTGCTGGGGCTCCCATCAGGTGAGGGTCCTGCTGCTTGGCCTAGACCACCACAAGATGATGGCCATGTCAAGTCAGCCTGGCAGCTGTGACCCTCCGTGTCAGGTTCTGGGAGGCCTGCCCATTTCCTGAGTGACAGCTCTAATGCCAGGCTCGGTTCTTGCCAGACATACACAGAGAGGTTTCTGCCTCTGTCCACCTGTTGGACTTTAGTGAGGCCTGTCCTTGGCACCAAACCTGGGCCAGGGCGTTCAGAGCAACTGAAACCTTTGTGGCTGCTCCCAGAGAGCCTCTGTCCAGAGCTTCAGGGCCAAGGTCCATTTGCCCCATTGGTTAAACCCCAGATATTTCTCAGAGGGGAAGGCCGGGGGTACAGCATAGAGGACAGTGGGTCTCCTGAAGGAGAGGGGCAAAGATACCCCAGACCTGTCCCCTTGTACAACCACTCTATACCTGAACGGAGGCTGGGTCTGGAAGCCTGTCCCCATCCTGCCCAGAGCCAGTGGGTGTGGGAACCACAAGGGAGACAGTTCCTGGGCCTCCTCAACCGCCTAGCACGCAGTGCCTCAGCAGGACTGACCCAGGACCTGACAGCAGGCTATGTGAGCTGTTTCGTCCTTGGCCTGAGGTCCCTCAGGGGCTAGAATGCTGTCTTGTCCCTTTCTCAGTCCCCAGGTCAGGCACTGAGCCCCAGGACATCCCTGCACAAGGGTATGCTGCTGAATGGGAAGCCAGCTATTCTGTCCACAAGGCCTCCTGGACTCCAGGGAGTGGCATTCCTTTGGCAATCCTTCCTCGACTGGGCCCTGCTGCCTCAGACCCTATGGGTTCCTGTGGCACCTTCTTGCTCCGCAGCTGGGTGTCTGAGATGTAGGAAACCAGCAAAGAACCAGAAGCCCTTGACATGGGATTGTCCAGTCCTGCTCCACAGGCCATGCTGGAAAGGCCCAGTCAGAAAATGTGCATGCTGCCCCGGCTGGTGTGGCTCGGTTGGAGCTTCATCCCATGGACCAAAGTGATCCAGTCATAGCACATGCCTGGGTTTGAATGTGTGACAGCAGCCGCTGATGGATATTTCTCACATCGATGTTTCTCTCCCTTTCTCTCTTCCTCCCTTCCCCTCTAAGAGCAATGAAAAAAAAAGTCCTTGTGTGAGGATAAAAAGGAAAAAAAAAGGTAAGTTAACCCCACAGTGCTTTCCCCTGGAGAGGGGACTAGGTGACTTCAGAGCAGGGAGTGGGCAGAGCCATGGCAGAGGCAGGCTCAAAGCTGGGCACAGAGACCCCTGACCTGATGACCCCAAGGGCCCTCCCTGACCTGCCAGGTGAAGGTTCAAGTGTGAGCAAACACAAGCTGCTGACCCCCCTGTGCTGCAGTCACTGCTCAGTCCCTAGCCTCTATGGGAATTTAGTCCCCCACCCATGACCAGCTGAGGGCCAACAAGACCGCCTGTTGGCTGTTTCTGTAAACATTGTGTTTTGTGGGTGGGTGTGACCTCTCTGTAAACATGGGAGGCCGCGTCTGCTGTAATCTGGCAACCAGGGAACAGTCATTCCTGGGGGAGGGGACATGGCCTGGAGGAGGAAATGCACAAGCAGGACCACCAAGCTTCCTGGTGGTCCTGCCCATCCCTGGCTAGCCTCTGCCCTCAAGCATCCCACCTTCTTGCTTCCCCAGAGGGCCAGATGGACACCTGGATAGCCTCTCACTGAAGGCAGGTGAGGAAGGCCCAGGAGCTCATCAGGTTCTGCCCACCTAACAAGGGAACCCGCACCTTAGGAAGTCTTCCCAGGCACCATGCCAAAACGAAAAGGTAGCATCCCTGTGATGCTGCCCATGGAGGCGTTTGCTCTCTGTGAAGACCACCTACTGTTGAAGGCATGGTACAGGTGCAGTGACCCTTTGGAAGGAAAGTTCTTACTGCCCATTCCTCACCTGCTGGAAGGACATGCCAGCCAGGGTGCCCTGGGCGCAGCACACTGGGGCCTGGTTGCTGTGTTGTTCCTCCTGTGCAGATCTGACTTTTAGGAAGCCCTAACTCCCATGTGGCTTCTCCCTAGCACACGCCACTCTGTGCCTGGTCTAGTAAGGGCTGCATTTTGCTCTGTTTTGACAACTTTTATTATTATTTTTAACAACTATATTGAGGGCATATTTTACAATTACATAAAATTCACCCATTTGGAGTGCACAACTGAATGATTTATACTAACTTTACCAAGTACTTTGACCATCACCAATTTTAGAACATTTTTATCACCCCAGAAAGAAATCCATACCCCTTAGGCAGTCACCCATCATTTCTCCCTAACCCAGGCCCTGGCAACCATTAATCTACTTTCTCTCTCTAGATTTGCCTATTCTGGAAGTTTCATATAAATGGAATGTAGCACTTAACAGTACTTCATTCCTTTTTATAGATGAATATAGTCACTGCGTGGCTACACCACCTTTTATCCACTGACGTGCTTTTTTCTCATGTAGGTACTGTCTACACCTTAGGTTGCTCACCAGGTTAATTAAATAGCTCCCTGTCGCCATCACTACAATGCTGCAATGAAATTCTTTGAGCTCCTTCCTGAAGACTTCTCCGTGCTAAATCAGATGTGGAATTATTGGCCAGTCTAACCTACCTCCCTGAGAGCTGTTCCCAGCAACCCAGCCCATAAGAAATTTTGCCAATCTGATGGGTGAAAAGAGTATTATTTTGCTTTAATGTCCATTTCACAGAGTGAAACTTATCTTCACACACGTTCACAGGCTTTTGGTACTTCTTTGCCCATTAAGAAAAATAACCCTGGCTTCCAGTCAAGATGAGGGCGTAGGCAGACATGCTTTGCCTCCTTGCACAGCCATAAGAAGGATTGCAACTAACCTCTAAACAAAAGCCACCCAGAACTGCCAGAAAATTGAACTGTATGGAAGTCTGACAATTAAGGATTTAAAGGAGCCATATTCATCCAGGAGAGTAGGAGGGAGACGGGGAGCCAGGGTGCAGAGGAAGTGGTGTGGCAGCGTTGGTGAGGCAGCAGCCGTTGGTGGATCAAGCAGTTTCACATTCATGTGTGGTGGATAAAAATTGGGAGGGACACCTTGGGAGTGAGCAATCCCAGACCAGCCCCAGGCCGGACTGCACAGCCCAGGGTTGCAGTGCCGGGAAATAAGGCCTCATAACTTCCGGCTGTAAAAATCAGTGTGGGTTAGGGCAGCGAAAGAAACTGCCAGTCTCTCAAGAAAGTCCATTTAAAAGGCCCGCATGGTCCTAGAATGGACGCAAACCCACCCACTCTGGGAACCACCACCAGGGTAGCAGCTAGAGGGGTGCCAGTCTCATAGTGGAAGAGGGTGAAGTGATCGGAAACAGGGTGAGTGCCAAGCAGGCCTCCAGCAGCCAAACAGTGCCACTGTCCCCTCTCCAACCCCTCCCCCACATACAGAGCCACAAAGTGGTGAAGCAGGTTGCCCTGCCCTGGCAAACACCTAAGGCTCTGCCTTGTACAATTTAACAGGTGCACTAAGACAGTGAGTCAAAGCAACTCTACCTAATACACAGAAACAAACACAGGGAGGCTGCCAAATCAAGGAGACAAAGAAATATGACCCAAATGAAAGAACAGGAAAAGAACTAAGTGAAAAGGTGAGAGCCAACCTATTAGATGCAGAGTTCAAAATACTGGTGATAAGGATGCTCAGAGAACTCACTGAGTATGACAAAAGCATAAAGGAAGAAATGAAGGCTACACTAAGTGAAATAAAGAAAAACCCACAGGGAACCAACAGTGAAGGGAAGGAAGCCAGGATTCAAATCAATGATTTGGAACATAAGAAAGAAATGAACAATCAACCAGAACATACTGAAGAAACAAGAATTCGAAAAAAACGAGGAGAGAAAAAAAGCCTCTGGGACATCTCCAAACTTACCAATATCTGAATCACAGGGATGACAGAAGGAGAAGAGGAAGAGCAAGACATTGAAAACTTATTTGAAAGAATAATGAAAGAAAGCTTCCCTAATTTGGTGAAGGAAATAGACATACAAGCCCAGGAAGCACAGAGTCCCAAACAAGTTGGACCCAAAAGGATCATACCAAGACACATCATAATTAAAATGCCAAAGGTTAAAGATAAAGAGAGTATCTTAAAAGCAGCAAGAGAAAAGCAGAGAGTTCTCTACAAAGAAGTTCCCGTAAGACTGTCAGCTGATTTCTCAAAAGGAACTTGGCAGACAAGGAGGGACTAGGAAGTATTCAAAGTGATGAAAAGCAAGGACCTACAACCAGTATTACTCTATCCAGCAGTTATCATTTAGAATCGAAGGGCAGATAAAGGGCTTCCCAGACAAGGTAAAGCTAAAGGAGTTCATCACCAAGCCCTTATTATATGAAATGTTAAAGGGACTTACTTAAGAAAAACAAGATCAAAACTATGAATATTAAAATGACAACAAACTCACAACTATCAACAATTGAATCTAAAAAACAAATACAAAAACTAAGCAAACAGCTCTGGCTGGTGTGGCTCAGTGGACTGAGTGCTGGCCTGAGAACTAAACGGTTGCAGGTTCAATTCCCAGTCAGGGCACATGCCTGGGTTGTAGGCCAAGTCCCCGGTGGGGGCGCCCACAAGAGGCAACCATAGATTGATGTTTCTCTCCCTCTCTTTCTCCTTCCCTTCCCCTCTGTCTAAAAATAAATAAATAAAATCTTTAAAAAAAAAACCAAACCCTAAGCAAACAATTAGAACAGGAACAGAATCACAGATATGGAGATCATTTGGAGGGTTATCAGTGGAGAGGGAGAAGGGGGGGAATGGGGGAAAAGGTACGGGGAATAAGAAGCATAATTGGTAGGTACAAAATAGACATAGGAAATGGAGAAGCAAAAGAACTTATATGCACGACCCATGGACATGAACTAAGGTGGGGGGCATTGCTGGAGGAAAGGGGGCTACCGGGTGGACGGGGTCAAAGGGGGTAAAACTGGGACAACTGTAATAGCATAATCAATAAAATATACGAAAAAAGAAAAGAACAAAAAATAGCCCATGCGTTCTGTAAACAATCCCACAGTCACTTCCTCCTGTAGGCTTCCGTGGTCAAGCCTCAGGGACCCACGTCCTGACCCGCGTTGTCTGGAGCGCGTAGGTCCGTCCAGAATCCCCTCACCTAGCCTGACCTGGACTCCGCTGGACATCTAGGCTCCGCGCGGGCACTTGGGGGCAAAGCCCTGTCACTCTGCCACTGAAGCCAGTGCTGCCATCATATCTCTGACCGCTGCAGCGTCACCCTTCCGCAGAGCCACCGTGGTTCTAGAACGTTAGGACTTCACAGCCACGCGCTGTGACCCATGGCCTTGCCGAGGGCGAAGGGTATAAGCCCCAGCCTGCAACCCCGGGCTGCTCGCTTAACCGGTTCGGTGAGGCCTCGCCCTCAGTCCCAGCCCGGCCGCAGGCGCCCTCAGCCCCGCCCCCTTCTAGAAGCGAAAGTCCCGTCTCCCCCGGATCCCCAGCGCCGATTGGCGGCTCTTGCCCCGCCACTCCCGGGTCACGCCCTCGTGGCGGGAGGGCGGCTTCCGCAAGCGCAGTTCCAGGGGCTCGCGCCGCGCTTTCCGGGGTCTCTGCGGAAGCAGCCGGCTGCAGCTTACTAGGGGGTTTGGTCCTCCGAGACCCAGCTGCGTCACCTCACCACAGGGGCAGACACCATCCAGCTCCCTTCCACGGGAAGGAAGGAGGCGTATGCAAACAATCTGGAGTTACAAGGCCCTGATTGGTGAGCGTATAAGGAAGGCGGTGGGAAGCTGGCGATGGGCTTAGAGGGCCGTGATCGACGTGCTGATAGTCCAGTGGCTCTGGGAGGATCGGCGGCGGTAGCCAATGGCAACTGGGAGGGGCGGGGCTGGTCTGGAGTCGGGTTTGTAGCGGCAGTGGGCGGGGTTGTGGGTGGCTCCGGGACGCTCCTGGGCTGTAGTGGTGCTGAGTGACGTGCTGGAGGACCAGTGGTTCTGGGAAAGCAGGGGGCGAGTGGCCAACGGCGACGGCGACGAGGCGAGGCGAGGCGGCTGGAATCTCCGCAACGCTGTGTAGGGACAGTGTGGGGGTGGGCAGTCATGACGGACGTGCACAGAGGCCAGTGATCTCAAGAAAGGGGCGGTGGATGACCAATGGCGATCCCAGGGAGGCGGAATGGGGCGGTGATGGGGCGGGGCGGTCGGAGGCTTTGCTGTGCTGTGTGGGAAACGGTGGGGGCGGGCGGATGCGAAGGACGTGCCCGCGCGCCAATGGGTGGGGGAAGGTAGGCAGCGGGCAGCCAATGGCGGCGCGTGTTCTGGGGGCGAGGCAGGACTGCGCGGCGCGGTGCGGGAAGCGGCGGGGCGGTGGCAGCGCTTAGGTGAGGCGGTAGGCGGAGCAGGTGCGGGCGGCGGGCGCTTCGCCCCGGGCGGTCGGTGCGGCAGTCGGGGGCGGTCGGACCCTCGCGGACCGGGCCTCGCCGGCTCCCGCTCACTCACGCCTGGTCCCCGCAGGTCGGTCCGAGGCCTCCTCCCCGCCGTGCTCCCGCGGCCGGCGCCGTGGGCATGCGGGTGCGGCCTGCGTGCGCGTGAGCGAGGATGGGGACGCAGGGCAGCCCGGTCAAGAGCTACGACTACCTGCTCAAGTTCCTGCTGGTGGGCGACAGCGATGTGGGCAAGGGCGAGATCCTGGAGAGCCTGCAGGACGGCGCGGCCGAATCCCCATACGCCTACAGCAACGGTAAGGAGGCCCCGTCGCTGGCCTGTCCTCGGGGAGCCGCTCCCCGTCCCCTCCCGGGAAGGGCGCAGGGCGCTCGTTGGTAGGGCTCGCCCTGCTGGGCCCAGGGCTGCTCGGAAGCGGCGTGAGCACCTCGCAGTTCACAGTTAGCTTGGGAGGCGCCTCTCCCGGTGGACCTGAGCTGCCACCTCCTGTCACATCGGGTCTGTAATGAGAACTGCGCCAACCAGCCATTTGCCCTACTCGGTTAGACTGCAATTAGGAGCCAAGGATCAGCGCCTTGCCTTTCTTCATCTCTTCACTGTGGTTAAAGCCTAACACTGCCTGGCAGGGAGCAGGCCTGTGGCAATTTGCAATCTGTTTTCTTTCTCACTATTTTCAACTCTAATGGAAGCCTGAGGCTGGGAAAAAGCAGCTGGATTCTGTATAATCAGCTTGGCACTTTGAGTTATCAGCTCCAGGCCTAGAGGCCTTTTTAGAGTTTACCGGCTTAATGGAAGGCTGAGATTCGGCTGTGAGCCTTCTGGAAACGGGTTTTCATCACTGAGCAGTTTGGTGGCTGCTGAATGACAACCGACGTAGGAGGTGTGTGAAGAAAATGTTCAGGAGCTGGAGGAAGGATGTACCTGAGGGGGGAGCATCCAGTAGTCTCATGGCAGCTGCTGTTCTGTGGCGTCCAGGTGGAGAACCTGTGACAAGGTGTCCCAGGTATGGCCAGGGTTTTCTCACTACCCTGTGGCATGTGTGCACAGATGAGGGTGTGGGACTCAAAGGCAGGCTTTTCCCCAAAATATTTACTCAGTGCTCAGGGAATCAACACCTTGTACTGGAAGAAAACACCCCATTCCTGGTGTTATTAAAATTTCTTTGAAAATTTCTTGTGCCCTGGCCAGATGGCTCAGCTGGTTGGAGCATCATCCTGTACACCAAAAAGGCTGCAGGTTAGGTTCACGGTCAGGACACATACCCAGGTTGTGTGTTCGATCCATGGTCGGGGCACGTACAGGAGGCAACCCATCTGTTTCTCACATCGATGTTTCTTTCTCTCTCTCTCCCTCTCTCTCTTTCTCCTCCTATCTCTCTAAAAAAAATCAATTAAAAAAATAACCTTACGTGAGGGTTAAGATTTTTGGTTGCATGGCTAAGGTACATATCACTAGCACTTGTCTGAGCTCCCCTTAATTTACATATTTGATGTAAAAAACATAGTTATCTTGGTCAAGAAGCAGTGTAGCATACCCCACTCTGCAATGGGACCCTTGTCCCAGGCCACACAGGGTATTACCTTAGCAAAACCAGGGACTCTGCCTATATTATGTCTCCAAGGATCTTTTGTGCTTCTGGAAGTGCTGTCTTGTCTCGCTAATTTTACTTCAAGTCCTTGCCCTCCACACTCTTTGTTGCTTTGTTTCTTGGGCTCTTGTCACTCCTGTCTGACGGCTCTGAGCATTTGCTGTTTGCTAAATTGCTTGCCTTTGGGCAGCTGAGAGTGTGGACTGCAGCTTCTCCGACTCTTTCAATTTAGGACTTGTGTCAAGGTTGTTGGATTACCTGGGCTGGCTGAATGCCCTTCCTGCTGTTAACAGCTTCAGCATTGGGCAACTGTGCCAGATTCACGCTGTGCCACCTCCCAAAGTATGTGCTTTCAGCCCTGAGAGAAGACGTGTGGAAGGGCAAGAAAGGAGGAACTCTGGGTTTGTTTTTAGGTAAGGGGGGAAAAGTGGGAGGTTGACCAGGGGTGTGCGAGGGAGGGTTTTTTGGGGGGCTTTAGCAGGCTCTTCTATCAGCCACTACCACCTTAATGGACACTTGGCGGCTACTGCCAGAAGTGCCCCTCATGACTCAGACAGTGGGTGGTTGAGTTGCTTTTCCAGTGGTAGTATTGCTTCCTGGAGTCCCACTCCAGGGCTGCTGGTGGTGTATAAGAAGGTGTGAGAGGGTTGGGCATCTTCAGGGGCATATGTTCCTGGGACATAGATTTACACTTCTGAGGGGCAGCTTAACCTCACCATCAGGCACTCCAGCTGGGGACAGTGAGCATTCAGGGAACACAGAGCCTAGCTGGAGACATAGGAACCACCTTCTGTTCCCTCTGTCAAATTGCAGTGCATTGCCACACTTCCTATGACATGCTGACTGAGTAAAACGTAGAGACCTGCCTGAGATAGCGGAGATGTTTGGTCCAACCGAGGAACATCTGCCAGAAGTGGAGAAGAATCCACTCTTAGAAAGGTTCCATGTGCTGTTAGGGCCAGGGCACACTCACAGGTTCCTGCCGGTTCCCCACAGCATTAAGTGGAGAAGGTAGAGTGCCTGGCCCCTGTGTCTAGGTGCCCTTGAGCTTGAGTTATGCGCAATAGGAGGAGTGGGTCTTTGTGGTCAGGGCATCAGCTCACTGATCTCAGGGCCCACTGTTCTTTATCAGGGTGAAGTTGGTGGACATGAGCATACTTTCCGCTCTTCTGAAGGCTCCTCTTCCTAAGGGAGACGGTTGGGGCTTTTGGAACCTCTGGAGCAGCAGGTTCTCAGGATTCAGCAACATGGGAATTTTTCCTTTAAAACAGCTGTTATATTTATGCCTTGGCTCGTGTGGCTCAGTGAATTGAGCACCAGCCTAGGATCCGAAGGGCCACTGGTTGGAGGTGTGTGAGAGGCAGCTAATCAATGTTTCCCTCCCCCTCTTTCTCCCTCCCTTCCCCTCTCTCTAAAATTAGATAAATAAAATTTTTTTTTAAGTTGTAATATTTACCGCTTTTCTAAAATTCCTGATCCTCTTACAAAGGATGTACATGTTATTTCTTTTTGCTCTGTGTTATTAAAATCCCTCAGCTTGTTTCTAGCCTTCTTGTTTTCAGCCTAAAGTTTTGTGGTTCTTCTGACTAGGAGCAGCTGACACGTGACAGGGAGGTCCCCACTAGTGACAGGTGTGTAACCAAACCCCTTTCCTGGGGCCACTCAGATGACTTACCCACACTGAAGTCCTGTCTAGCTTGTTCCTCAGACATGTACATGAGTGCATGTCGCTCTCCCTAGCTTCATAAACATGTGAGTCATCAAAACGGCCTTTTTTTGTGCTGGCACCTGAAGTAGCGATGAGCCACATGTGACAGTGTACCTGTCCCTGCAGGAGCTCACAGTGGTTCTTGGAATCTGGTGATGCTAACGTGCCCTGTGCTTATCGGTTTCCGTAGATTTGGGGACCTTCCTCTCATGAGGTTTGCTTTCCCTTTTCTTAGTACACAGCAGTGATTTTGGAGGAGCGCCTGTGCTGTCCTCGACAGAGCAGCACACTGTGTGTAGAGGTTCCACGGGGCCATCTGCTGGGGAAATACGCTCCAGAACATAAGCAGTAAGGAGTCTGGGCTATGGACGCTGGCAGGGAGAAGGCAGAGTGTTCCGTGAGCAGCTTCTGCTCCCAAGTGCACTTGCTAGATCTGACTCTGCTCCAAGGCCGTTCCTGAGGCAGTGTGCTGGGTGCACCCTGGTGCACAGCCCGTCCTGTTTTTCCAAGGGTGGGGGAGGTCCTGATTAAGACAATTGTGTCCTCTGCGCCTTGGCTCTCTCAGATCTTCATGATGAGGGTCAATGGGAAGGTTTGCTATAGTTGACATGCCCATTTCTTGGAAGACCTGAGAGCAGGCGTAACTCCATCTCTGTCCATCTGCTGCTCTGGGGATCGGCACTGGTGGGAGCTGCCGCGCGTACAGGACAATCACGTCCTTTGAGCGCGGGGCATGTAGAAAGCGAGGAAGGAGGTCCGGTGGACAGGAAGAGAAAGGCAATTGTGACAGGTGTGGACAAAGTCGGGCAAGTGTTGAGGTCTGCCTCTGAGGTTTGGACCTACAGGTTATTTCTGAGTTAGTGCTGTGCCCGTTGCGGGAGGACACAGTGTGCCTGCACCCCCAGGGTGCCGGAGTGTGGGCTACATGTCGACAACCCAGCAGCCAGGCCAGAGCTCATCAAGTCCTCCAGCTCCATGACTTTTCTCTGGTCAGTTCCAAATGTCTCTTCTCACCTGGCTGGAAATGGGCTTCCGTCCTCAGTTCAAACCTCAGAATACACTGTCTCCAGACACTCCTCTGGTCTGTCCAGCCCTGGCGTCTCGTCTGTTGCATTGTCTTCAGCACTAACATGAGACCTGCACATAGGAGGCACTAACTAAATGTGTGTTCTCCGTGAAGGTGCAGCTTGAGTGCAGCATCACCGTTCCAACAGTCACCACACAACCTCTCCCAGTCCCTCTCTCTTTCGGTACTTGGCTGGGTGCTCATGTCTGGCTTTCATCCATTTTCTGGGCAGTTTATTGGGGTTTGCCTTCTCTTTGTCAGATGCCAGGTTCTGAGGTGGGTGTGGGCCTGAGCATGGTAAGTGCTAGGCCCAGGGCCGAGCTCCTCGGCGCTGTTCCTCACACAGTGTTCATTGCCACCCTGTGATGGAGCTATCGTCTTTACCCCATGTTATGGAAGAACCGGGGTGAGAGCCTGCAGCTATCTCAGGCAGCATGGGACCCGGAACCCCTGTCTTCCTGCATGTGGGCTGTCTGACCCCCTTCTTCAGGAGCCCAGTGCTTTGATTGGTGGGAGTGATGCACGTTTCACTAGGCGCTCTTGTGCGCTTGCCCTCGCCTCCACCCTGGGCCTGGGCCTGGGCCTGGGCCTGGTTCCTCTCTCCGATGATCAGAGCCCTCCTCCCTGGCGCTTCCTACGCATTTGGCTCGCATGGTCTCAGTGCATCCCGAGCTGAACTCTTTCCTTCTCCCGGCACCTTTGTCCCAGGTCTTGGGGCTGCCTCCTTCCTCTGCTCTGGGGCCTGGGACCAGTCACTGAGGTTCATTTGTTCTCCCTTCACGGCACTGCTCCTGCCCTGCTGCCTCCCTCCTGCCTGCTTCCAGCAAAGCAGCAGAGTCCCGAGAGCCCCCAGGTGAGCTGCCAACCAGGGCAGCTCCAGAGACGTTTCCAGAGACGTCTCCAGAGACGTTTCCAGAAGACCATGAAGGGCCATGCATAGGTCTGTCTGTGTTTGTCTGCTCCTTTGTTGGAGGCCTGAACTGCTGTGTGTGGTGTAAAGGTCACCCTGCCCCTGCCTGGGATGGTGGCAGGCTGGGGGGCCAGGGAAGACATTTCCTTATCTGCTTCAGATTATGCTAACTGGGCTGATATGTAATTTGGACTGGCATGGCCTTTCCTACATTTTCAGAAAACATTTGAGTAGGTAGAATATTTTCAGTGTTAAGTTTTCCCCCAGTCTTGAGCACTTTCTGTAAACTAAGCAGGTAACAGGCAAATGCTTCCATGGCAGGTACACTGCTGTTCAGAGTTGGGTCCCCCTTTCAAGGTTGTGTGGTTGCAGTGACACCGCTGTGTTGTGTACATATAATGTCATTGTTCCCATGAGCAAGTATGTTTGTGGCTTGGACGAAGAATTAAATAGAAACATGTTACAGAAAGTGGGGAAGAAAGTGAGAGGGGGTCTTGCAGGCACTTTTGCCACCTGTTCTATATGAATTGTCATTGGCACGATGTGACATTGTTGGTTCTTGAGAACCTGGACAGTTAGCTGCCCTGGGTGAGGAGGAGGCGAAGGGTTGGAGTTGTAGCCAGGCCAGGGTTGTGGGCATCACCTAGTGTGGGTGGCATGCCTCTCAGTGAGGTGTTGAGGGGCCTGGGGCCACATCAGTCAGAGCGTCCTTCGTCGGGCGTTTGGAGAAAGTGGGAAAAGGCTTCAGTGTCTGGCACTCTGGCTTGGAGCAGGCTGCAGAAAGAATGGGAGAAGAGAGGGGAGTTGGCTTGTGGGGCAGGATTGATTGCCCTGGGCCCCCCGGAGCAGGTTGTTGGGACTGTGAGCACAGGCATCAGAGACCAGGAGAGGGGCTGAGCCAGCATTAGGTGTGTGGGTTCATCATTTGCATGGGAAGTAAGGGTAAGTACAAGTGAACAAAGTGAACTTGAACTTTTAATCGAGGTTTCTGAGGTTTCCTGGCTATGATTGTGCTTGTATAGGGCCAGTAGTGACAGGCAAACTCTGATGTCCGTAGTGATTGTCTTCTTCCAAAATGGGAATATAATCTCACTGACTGTGGACATGTACACTTCAGAGGGTAGAAGAGGGACAGGGGACAGGTAAACTCAGCATAGATGGAGAAGGTGAAGACCCAGGGGTGCGAGCAGGGCGGTGGACATGATCAGACAAGCTTTGCCCCCTCAAGGTGCTGGTGCTGACATTGCAGAGGGGCATGGTGCCTTGGCTAAACTCACAGGAGGGAAGCGATTCATGCAGGGTGGGGGTTGCTAGGAAAGACAGGCCTTCAGGATTGTAAAGAGGGACAGAAAGTGAGGAGTGGCCTAACCAAGTAGTGCAGAGGGTATGGTATCAGGAGGCCAGCATCCCGAGAGAAGGAGTCCCTTAATCCAGAGACAGCATCCCAGCATCTTTGAGGAAGAGCAAAGAATGAAGAAGGTCCAAGTGTGGAAAGGCAGGCACTTTACAGATTTTGAAAAGAGTCAGAGTGCAGACAGCCAGGTGCCAGATCTCTGGGCAAGTAAATTAATGCCAACCCTAGACAGAGATCTCAGCTGGGTGATGAGCATGTGTTTATGAGCCCAAAGAGCCACCAAGTGGTTCCTAGGTTGGGTGGTAGCACTGTGGCTCAGGTGGGTCTGTGTTCCGCCTGGCAGTTCTTGGGGTCATAAGCCAGGTGGTTGCCAACCTGGACCTTCCGAGGCAGCAGTTGCCTATCAACTGGGCCAAGGTAGGGTGAGTGCTGCTCAGGTCTCTGCTGGGAGGGATGGGTGACAAGTTAAGGGATGTTTTTGGGACATCGATACTTTGTACAAGCTTGAGTGACTGAAGGAATGTGGTGACATCTAATGGGGTACTGAGGTTCTATGTTTAGGTCCAAGAGCCACTGCAGAGGAATTAGGAGCTGTAACTCGGTAGCAGCGATGACTGACCACCCTGTCCATGTCCCATTGTTGGTGTCTACCTCAAAGCCTCCGGGCCCTGTGCGGCTGCTGACGGATGCACCACTTAACACTCGTTACTTAATCATTTTGTACTGATTTCTGTTTCCTTTTGTTTGGTCCTCTCTCCTCTGGGTCCAGTGTTGGCAGTCCTCGAACTGCTGGAAGGCTTTAGGAGCTGAGTCTGGTTTCCTTAAAGTCACGATTTGGGCAGGGGGAAGGCCTGTCCCTGGGTGCAGGCCTCAGGAGCAGTGTGGGCGATAGAGTCCTCATCAGCTCGCAGAAGCTGCTGCACTGGCCCGTGACGCTGCTCTCCCACAGGAGTCCATGGTCCTCGGTGCGTGCGCACGTTTGTGCTTGCGTGCGCTCACGCGCGTGCACACAGCTCTCCCTGTCACTGGAGCTGGCAGTGACTTGATTGGGTCCAGATCAGAGGTGACCAGGCCCCTCAATGGATGGGAACAACTTGGTGGTGGTGTTGTCAGTAGGAGTGTTTTCCTTATTTTAAGTCACTTGACCACACAGAGAGTCACAGAGAGGATAGTCTAATGAAACAGTGGTTTTCAACCTTCTTCATCTCATGGCACACATAAACTACTAAAATTATATAGCGCATCAAAAAATATATATTTTGCCGATGCGACAAAAAAATAGGTATAATTTTGATTCATTCACACCAGGTGGCTATTGTTGTGTTGGCTGTTACCATTTTTTGATTTGACAATCTAAGGGAAAAGGGGTCAGTGCCCCTGACTCAAGTCAGGTATTGCATGTTTTAAAAATTCTTGCCCTGGCTGGTGGGGCTTAGTGGATCGAGTGCCTGCTTGTGAACCAAAGGGTCACCAGTTCAATTCCCAGTCAGGGCACATACCTGGGTTGCAGGTCAGGTCCCCAATAGGGGGCACACGAGAGGCAACCAACCACACATTGATGTTTCTTTCCCTCTCTCCCTCCCTTCCCCTCTGTCTAAAAATAAATAAATAAAACCTTAAAAAAAAAAGAAGAAAAATCTTACCTTTAAAAAAAAAAGAAAAATGAAAAATAAAAATAAAAATTCTCGTGGCACACCACTGTGCCTGCCACAGCACACCGGTTGAAAATCGCTGTAATAAAGAAAACATGGAAAGATGTTTCACCTTAAAATTAAACACAATGGAGTAATCAGCTGTGAGCCTATCCCAGAGTCAGTCTGCTGGCACTCAGCACTAGCAGTGCACCACGGGCCCGTGGGCGGTGCTCTCGGCGAGGGACTCCACAACAGGTATCCAGAGCCTTAAGAAGCCTTCCCTTTCGGCGGAGTAATTAGTATCCCTCCTGGGGAATAATAGGGGACACAGCTAGAGAAAATCAAGACTTTGTGGGTTTTTTTTTTTTTTAATAAAAATGAGAAACCTGAAACAACCTAAGGGTTCAGTAGTGGATATATTGTATATTCATAGGGTGAGATTAATACACAGCCTTTTGAAATGCTGACTTGGAGGAATATTTAATGAATATTCAATGATATGGGGTAGTCTCTGATATCTTAAGGGAAAGAAGTATGTATAATTATATAGTGTATCAAGAGTGTCAAATGAAAGAGAATTGTGGAGTGAAATACATGAAAACATTAACGGCGGTTATCTGTGTATTTTGGGGTTATGATTAATTTTAAGTGTCTCTATTTGGCCTGGTTTTGTGTACGTATGTGCTTGTTTTCTTTTATGGACAACAGAAAGCTTTGGTTTGAATTGGTCTGGTGTGGTTTTTAAGGCATTAAGGAAAACCCTTCACTGCCGTAGTGTTTTTTCCGAATCCCAGCATGCCAGTGTAGACATAAAGGCATTTTGAAATTTACTAGGTAACCGCCACTTTCTTTTCGTCGTTCACCATGCAGCTCCCTTTCTTTTCTCCCAAGTGACAGGCTTGAATATGCGCCTGTGGTGGTAGACCCTGGCCCATAGAAGGGCAACCATGAGTGACCTGCGGATCGTCCTTTTTCCCAGAATGTCTACGCGATCAGCACATTAGGGGACAGGTATTCACACCTGGCTCTGTTCCGTATTCAGACCTATCTCGTGAGGTAATTCAGGCCCTCATGGTCAAAAGGCTTACTCATCTAAACTGAGCAGGTCAATATCCTGTGGGTTTACTTTTTAAAAAATAAATTGTATTGACATAATTTACATATAATAAAATCTACCTACTCAGAATGTACATTTAAGAGGGATGAGCATGACAAGTGTATATATCTACATAACTACTGCTGTAATAGAGACCTAGAACATTTCCACCACCCCACCACCCCCACCACCCTGCAAGTTCTCCCTGCCCCTTGAAAATCGGTCCCCTAGCCCCAGCCCCCACTGGCCTGCTTCCTGTCACTGTAGGTTACTTTTGCCTTTCCAGAACTTCCTGTAAATTGAATCATACAATATGGCCTTCCTTATCTTTGGTTTGTTTCACTCAGCATAATGTATGTGAAATTCTCATGTTCCTTTCTTTTTGTTCCTGAATGACATTCCTTTGCATAAATACACCCCAATTTGTTTATCCATTTACCTATCCATACTGATTGTGGCTATTGCGAATAATGCTGCTATGAACATTCTTGTCCAACTCCTTTGAACATTTTTTTAAAGTTTATTTTTTGTGGTAAACTATGCATATTTATCACATTGGCCACTTCTAAGTGTGTGATTCAGTGGCTTGAAGCACATTCATAATGTACAAGTGCTTGTGTGTCTACTTAACTTAAAAGAACTCACCAAGCTGTGTCCTAAAGTCACTCTATCATTTTAAGTTCCCACCAGCAATGTATGAGGGCTCCATGCTCTACACCTTGGCCAGTATTTGATATTGTCAGCCTTTCTTTCTTTTGATAAACTTTTTGAGGTATAATTTATGCACCAAAAACCTGTATCCATTTAAAGGTTGACGTTTAATGAATGTTTGACAGCTGCGTACGCGCAGTCCTTGTGCTCTCTGCAGACCAGCCCCTCTGCCCCCGGACCTGACAACCGCTGACCTTTATGTTATAGACTGGTTTGCATTTCTAGAGTTTTTCTATAAATGGAATTACACCATATGTACCCTTGTGTCTCTGGCTTCTTTGTTTCTCCCTTTTTTATGAGTTTCAGCCATGTTATCATGTGTAGTTGTAGTTCACTCGTTTGTGTTGTATGGACTTCACCATGTACTGCCATGTGTTTATTTTTCTCTAGGTGGGTTTTTGGGTTATTCTGAGTAGTGCTCCTATGAAAATTCTCACACAGGCACGCTTTGGAAATATTGCAGGTTCAGTTCCAGATCACCTTAATAGAGCAAGTTGTCATCTTTTTGCTGGCGTAAAGTCTTGCCTTTAGTTTGTGAAAAACACACACTTGTGCAGAGCAATAATACAAAGTCTGCCTGTACACGTTTTTGGTGGCTATATGCACACATTTCTGTCAGGGATACGCTGAGGAGTGGGATTGCAGGGTTGTAAGCTGTGCATATGTTTAGCCTTCGTAGATACCACCAAACGGTTTTCCAAAGTAGTTGAACAACTTCTGTCCCATCAGGAGGGTATAAAAGTTCCATTTGCCCGCACCCTGCTTTCATTTCAGCAGATGCCTATTTCTTTATAACACCCAGAATAGCCTCCATTCTGTGGATCACCTTCTGTTTTTCAAACGTTCCACTGTGGATGGGTTTTTTTAGTTTCTACCCAGTTTATTTATAATAAAAAACTAATGTAAGTAGTAAATAGCCTTTGGTTACTTTTATACCTAGATATTCCTCTTTTATTATTGCTATAACATTATCTTACAGTTGTGTATGTAGGTCCTAAGTCAACAGTCAAGGTGTTGACGGACTGTGCTCCTTTCTACAGGCTCTGGGAGAAGCCTTTCTCCTTGCTCACTGAGTTGTTGGCAGAAGTCAGTTCTTTGCGTTATATGACTAAGCTCCCTGTTCTTTGCTAGCTGTAAACTCAGGGCTCATGCCAGCTCCTAGAGACTGCCCACATTCTTCACTTCTGTTCCCCTTCCTCTGTCTTCAAAGCCAGATCAAGGTCCCTCTCAGGCTTTGAGTTTCTCCTGCTTCCAGTCTCATCTCTCCGACTCAGCCGGAAAAGGGTCTCCACCTTTAAGGATGCAGGTGATGGTACTGGGCCCACGGGGATAAACCAGGATCCTCTTCCCTCTCAAGATCCAGGACCTCAGTCATATCTACAAGTACCTTGGCCCTGTAGGAAGCATGTTCACAGGTTCTAGGGATTAGGATGTGGGCATCTCAGGACCGTTACTCTGTCACCACACTTTGATAAGAAGTTCTTTCATTTTGTTTTGATAGATTCTCATAAATATAGTGGCTGGTCAGAGGAGTGTGTGTTTGCAATTACTGGTATTAGTTATTGCTATGGGCTGTATATTTGGTTCCCCCCCTCAATTCATATGTAGAAACCTAACCCCCAAGGCAGTGATGTTAGGAGTTGGGACCTTGGAGAGGTGACTAGGTCTTTAGGGTAAAGAACCTTATGAGTTGGAATAGTGCCTTACAAGAGACCCCACAGAGCTCTGTTGCCCCTTCTGCCATGTGAGGACACAGCAAGAGGTTGACCGTCTGTGAACTAGGCATCGGGATCTCACTAGACACTGACTTTGCTGGTACCTCAGTCTTCGACTTCCAGCCTCCAGAACTGTGGGAAATAAATTTCTGCTGTTTATAAGCTTCCCAATCTGTAATATTCTGTTATAGCACCCCAAGCCAACTAAGAAATGACCACAAACTAAGTGTCTTAAGGCAATACCCAGTTATTAGTGCATAGTTTTTTTTCAGTCAGAAATCTGGGCACAGCTTAGCTAGGTCGTCAGGGTTCCTCACAGGCTGTGGTCAGATGTGGGCTGGGGCAGAATCCCTTCTAAACTCACATGGCTGTTGGCGGCACCTGGCCACCCTTTGTTCCTGGCCACACGGTCCTTTCCATAGGGCAGCTTGTTCATAAAGCCAGCAAGTGAGAGAATCTGCCTGTGGGAGTCCATGTAACATAATCACAGAGGGGGCATCCATTACTTGGCCCTACTCAGAATCAGAAGCAAGTATCAGCTCCTACTACCCTCAAGGGGAGGGATGTACCCAGAGGCATGAGTGCCAGGAGGCTGGATCCTGGGTCCACCTGAGAATACCCGCCGCACTGCTTAGTGTTGCCTCCTTAGGGCTGTACCAGGTTGCATGCCCACTGGGACCTGCGGAATTCCCTTTTCTGTCCCCAAGCATACCCTGTGGTGTGAGTCGCATTTGCTTGGTATAGAAATGTGCTGTGGCCTTACCCTTGGGAGAGGGAGAGCGAAGGCTGGCCAAGCATCTCGGGCTGCGTGCACACACAGGAGGACCACCCAGGCCTGCCTGGGTGGCTGCTGTGTGGATCCCAGGGCACTTCCCCGTTAATGCCTGTGTTATGAAAAGCTTTCTCTGGTTCCTGTTTTGCCTTTTGTATGCCTTTGGGAGCTTATTTTCCCTCCCTAAGGAGGAACACTAAGAAACAGCATCTGCCTATCTTGGGTTTGGGGGTGGTACCCTCACTCTGTGCATTAGATGTCATGTTAAAAACACAGGAGTGCACTTCATTCAGACATCCTGGCTGGGGCCACGCTTCCCAGGAGGTGAGATCTGGGAACTATGTAGAAAACTAACAACCTGGGCTTTCTACCCAGCATCTCCTGCCAGTGTGGAGGGTCAGTGCTGCACTGGAGCCTTCCCTGAAATCACTAGGTGACCGAGGTTCAGCTGGGTCACCTGCCTCGCTGTGAGGGCATGACATTCATGGTTCGCGTTGCCCAGGGGTGCTCCCAGCCCCATCATGGAGCTGCACAATGTGGAGAACCTGCTGGGAATGGTTTCCTTTCCTTTGGACATTAGCCAGCGTTGTAGTTTCTGGTACTCGATTTAAACACTTCAAAGGAAGACAAAGGAAACATTTTCTGTTTCATTCTTAAATCCAGTCTTTTATTACTCATTTTTTGTTCATTGTTATGAATTTTTAAGAAGTCTTCCTGTGGCTTTTAATTACATTGGAAAATAGCTGGATAATTACACACTGAGGGTCGCTGTTTCTTTCATAAAAGACTTGAACCTCAGATGGAAAAGAAGTGGCCATCAACATGCCATCTGGGCAGGTGATATCCCTACTTGTCTGCTCCCTCCAGTTGATCTGTGTAGGAAATACTTTCACTCAGAGGACTGTCAGGATGTGAATAGCAGTCCTCATTCTGACTGGCCCCTGCCCCCTCTGAACACTGGAAAATTGAACTTAAAAACATCCAACAGTTGCCCTGACCGATATGGCTCAGTGGATTGAGCACCAGCCTGTGAACCAAAGGGTCACTGGTTTGATTCCCAGTCAGGGCTCATGCCTGGATTATGGGCCAGGTCCCCAGTGAGGGGCACTGGAGAAGCAACCACACATTGATGTTTTTCTCCCTCTCTTCCTCCCTCCCTTCCCCTCTGTCTAAAAATAAACAAATAGAATCTTAAAAAACAAAAATATCTAACAATCTTTATTTATTCACCCAAAACAAAGCTGAGAGTGTGGGTCTAAACAGGCAGCTGAGAATCTTTTAAAAAAGATTTTATTTATTTATTTTTACAGAGAGGAGAAGGGAGGGAGAAAGAGAGGGAGAGAAACGTCAGTGTGTGGTTGCCTCTTGCGTGCCCCCTACGGGGGACTTGGCCTGCAACCCAGGCATGTGCCCTGATTGGGAATCGAACTGGCAGCCCTTTGGTTCGCAGGCCGGCACTCAATCCACTGAGCCACACCAGCCTGGGCAGAGTTTTTGGTTCTTTTTCATGTGTATTTGTTCCCTTGCCCTGATTACCTCGCAATTTCTTAGGGCTGTAGTGAGGGTGGATTTTCTTGGGTGCCTGTTGTCCTGCATCAGTGCTGACAGACGTGTAAGCATGTGAACCTCTAAAAGAAGGGATGTGGAAGAGGAAATTGTGACTTCCAGACTATTCTTCCCCATGACTCCTGATGGAACACTGTGCCTCAACTTCAGCCAGCGGAGTGATTGCTATGCTGTGCTGTGCTGGAGAGTGGCCAGCCCAAGAAGAGTGGATCGTGCACCAGATTGTCCTTGACAGTCTGGCCACATGGTCATGGATGCCCCACTCCTGCAAACGGGAGGCCAGGTGAAGACAGAACTTATGTCCTGTTCATCAGTGCCACCTAGCCCTCAGCCTTCCTCCTATGTGTCCCCAAAACTGTTTACAGCTCCTGATGAAGTGGTTCTCAGCAGGCAGGAGCGGGTGCCCTGGTGAACTCCCTAAATCACCAGGATGTGGCAACTGTTGGAAAATGAAGTGACATTCCAGAAAGTTGAGATTTTAATGATCATTTTTGTACCATCCCTCCGTCCTCCTCTACTTCCTGTCTCTGAATTTGAAATACCTCTTTGAAGGATGGCAGTCAACAGACAGGTAATCACAATGTTCTTGCAACTCCAGCCTTCATCCGCGTTTTTCTGGAGTGGGTGAGCTGCTTTGTGCTCCTCCCTGCCTTGGCTGTTGTCGAGGGACAACAGGGTCATGAGGGACATCACCGGGACACAAGACCAGTGATGCAGGGGCGTGGTGTGGGAGGCCGCTAGCATGCACTGTGCTGAGCCCAGGCATGTCCTTCTGAACCAGTGCTTTACAACATCCCCATTACTGTGCTGAAAAGGAATGAAGTTCAACCCCGGCAGGTGTGGCTTAGTTGGTCAGAGCATCATCCTGTGAACTGAAATGTTGCCGGTTCAATTCCCAGTTGGGGCACGTGCCTAGGTTGTGGGTTCTGTCTTGGTCAGGGCATGTATGAGAGGCAACCAATTGATGTTTCTCTCTCGCATTGGTATTTTTCTCCCATCCCCCATTCCCCTCTCCCTAAAATCAGTATATGTGTTCTCAGGTGGGGATTTTAAAAAAAAAAAAGGAATGAAATTCACAGACAATCTCTTCTACTTATACTCAACTAAAACAGACATGCACATATACAAATATCTGTAATGTAAAGGAGAGTCAAAGCAGTGCAAAGTGTCGTAAGATCATTTGAATTTCAGGTCAATGCTTGGGTACAGTTGTACTAGGTGCTGAGAAGGTGACAGTAAAAATGTACCTGGTGTAGGTGTCACTGTGGGTGATAAGATTTTCCTTCTCAAATGATGACATATCTTTTTTTTTTTAAAGATTTTTTAAAATTTATTTTTAGAGCAAAGGAAAGGAAGTGAGAAAGGGAGGGAAAGAAACATTGACATGTGAGAGAATTATCGATTGGTTGCCTCTCGCATGCCCCCAGCTGGGAACCTGAATTACAACCTAGGCATGTGCCCTTACTGGGAATCAAACTGTGACCTCTTCTGGTTTGTGGGATGACACCCAGCCCACTGAGCCACACCAGTCAGGGCTGATGAACAACTCTTGGTAAAATTCTGAACAAACAAAACCCAGTCTCCTGTGATTTGCCAGGTGCTGGCCACTGTGCAAAACATGGCACAGGGCTGCTGGGTGGCATGAGTTCATTAGCCCCTGGAACAATGCCTGGTGTTAAATTGCCACGCCATTCAAGAACCCTATGAAACAATAGAAAACTTGTGAACCCACCAGGTGAGAGAAGTTGACAATTCGGGAAGCAGGTGCCACTGCCACAGCTGAGTGCAGAGAGCTGAAGCCTGGGCTGTGAGGGGCCAGCAGGGATTCTGCAGCTCTGGACCCTGCACCCCACATCACCAGGACCCTCCAAACTCAGTGTAAGGAGGATAGGCTGAAATCAGGGCAGGGGCTGAATGGCTGGGTGGCCCACAACAGGAACATAGTCCGTTTACCCTCTGGGAGAATCAGGCATGATGGAGGGCCGAGTGTAAGTCCATTCCAAATGGGGAGATCCTGATGGCCCCTCACCCCTAGTGCTCAGATAGGAGCCCTGTGGCAGCAGACAGTCTTTGCCAGAACAGTTATCAGTCCAAGAGACGTGAGCTCCACACTCCCCAAGGGGTGTCATACCTGACAGGTTCATGGTGAGCCCAGTTTACAAGACAGAATGACCCAGAACTTCCCATGGGTTTTTAGGATCTCTGAAGGGTGAATGGACAGCCAAGGGCCACCACAAGGTGAGGAAAGACATTCAGTAACCTTAACCATCTAATAATTAATGTTGTGTGAGATTACTGCATCCAAGAACCAAGAACAAGATGCTGTTAGAAAAGAATATTCCAGCCCTGGCTGGTGTGGCTCGGTGGATTGAATGCCAGCCTATGAACCAAAAGGTCGTTGGTTCAATTCTTACTCAGGACACATACCTGGGTTGCGGGCCAGGTGCCCAGTTGGGGGCATGTGAGAGACAACTGATCGATGTATCTCTCGCACATCGATGTTTCTCTCCCTCTCTTTCTCCCTCCCTCTCCTTCTCTCTAAAAACAAATAAATAAAATCTTAAAATAAAACACATACACACAAACAAAAAAAGAGGTTGCAGGTTCAATTCCCAGTCAGAGCACGTGCCTGTGTTGCAGGCAGGTCCCCAGTTGGGGGCGTGCGAGAGGCAATGGACAGATGTATCTCTCCCTCCCTTTCTTTCTCCCTTCTTTTGTCCTTCCCCTCTCTCTACAAAAATAAAATAAAGTAAAATGAAAGAAAAAAAACAGCAGTGGGGGAAAAGATGAGAAAATTTTAGTCTGCAGGTCGCTCCCTGGCTAAACTAATAGGAGGCCAGAATGTGGGACAGAGGTGAACTGATGACCTGAAGGCTCCTGGGTTCCCAGCATAGAAAGTTAAAAAAATAACCCCCTAGAACACTGGACAGATAAAGCCCTGAAAACTTTCAGAGTAAAAAGGTCATATGCGAAGAGTTAAGACTCAGTACAACACCCCTTTCCTCTGAGAGCCTCTGGTCACCTGCTACTGTGCAAACCCTTTGTCCATCCAGGGAATGTCTACAAGTCCTAGAGTCTGAGACCTGGTCATCCCGTGTGACCAGTCCCCATCTGTGAGCTGCTTTAGTTCCCACGAGGTCTGGTCAACCCCTGTGCACCAGCAGCGGTTCCATCACCCGATAGCTGATTTCTCTTCTGAATGGTAGTGACTGTGCTGTACAAGCTATTAAATGTTTTGAATGAAACCTCTGGTCATCAGTTTTTCAAAGAGTGTCTCTATATTTAAGGACCGATAAGGTGAAGTGAAGGAGTAGGTGATTGAAATTCTTTAGTAGCAAATCTTCAGATAAAACAATTGTCATGGCTGATTCATAGTAAAGTTCGGTTGGAACCTGCCTTTTTTACCACAGGGAGATTTTACCCACCTACAGGCCTCTGGATGTGCTGTGTCTGTATTTTCTATGACTATAAAGCACACTATAAGTTTTTATCCAATTGAAGGATGACTCCTGGTCAAGATGGCAGTATAGGTAAACACAGCACGCCTCCTCAAACATCAAAATTACAACTGAAATATAGAACCACCATCAGAACCATCAGAAATTGAGTTAAATGGGAGTCTGACAACTACGGAATTAAAGAAACAACATCCATCCAGACTGGTAGGAGGGGTGCAGATGTAGAATGGGCTCGTCCCACATCCATGTGTGGTGGATATAAATTCGGGAGGGATATCTCAGGAGCAAGGAGTCCCAGCCCCAAACCAGGCCTCCTGGCCCAGGATACCAATACCAGGAAGATAAGTCCCCATAACTTCTGGCTGCAAAAACCAGCGGGGATTGAATCAGTGGAAGAAACTTCTGGAGTCCCCAGCAATTCCTGTTGAAGAACCCACACATGGACTTACACAGACACACTCCCTCTGAGCCCTAGGACCACCAGGGTAACAACTTGAAAGGCACCAGTGGCATACGGGGAGAAACTGAAGTGTCTGGCATCAAGGTGGGAGCTGGGGGACAGCTTCTTCTCAGACAGAAAGTCTGGCAGAGGCCATCGTCACTCTTCTGAGCCCTCTCCCCACGGAGCCACAGAGCTGGCAGGTGGATGCCATATCTGAGACTCCATCAACCTGACTGACACTGTTTGCCCTGCTCTGGAGATCACCCGAGACTCCATCCTGCCCAATTTATGGGGCCACCCATACTGCTAACCATGGCTTTTCCATATAAATGGCTGATCTTGGCCCATGTTTCACAACTACTTAAATCCTATCAATCAAGCAACAGCTAAGTGGCCCCAGGCCCAGCACTAGCAGCAGCCAGCCTAGATTCACAGCTTGGCTTCCCCTGGGAATCTCCAAGCCCAGCACAAGTAGCAACCATCTCAGGTTGCTTTACAGCTCAGGCAGGGTGGCCCCAGGCAGAACACAGGTGGAGGCTGACCTTGACCTGCACCACCTGGGAAACTCCAGAGCCTGTGCACCCAGTGAGCAGCTACAGACCATGTCAGAGCACAGCCACCCTGCCCATGCTCAGCTGATCCTCCATGAAGGGCGCAGGTTGGTGGTCAGTGGTCACACCCAGTCCTTGCACCTGACTGGCCTGGGTAAATCCCTCCCATTGATCTACCAACAGCAATCAAGGCTCAACTACAAGAGGAGGGTGTACTCAGCCCATACAAAGGGTGAACCTCAAGTACCCAGCTCGGGTGATGGGGAGACTGTGCCACTGGACCCTACAGGGCACCCACTACATTAGGCCATGCTACCAAGACACGGAATCAAAGCAGCTCTACCTAATACATAGAAAGAAACACAGGGAGGCTGCCAAAATGAGGAGACAAAGAAACATGGCCCAGATGAAGGAACAGAACAAAACTCCAGAAAAAGACCTCTAAACGAAATGGAGATAAGCAAATTATCAGATGCAGAGTTCAAAACACTGGTTATTAGGATGCTCAAGGAACTTAGTAAGGACCTCAATAGCATAAAAAAGATCCTGTCAGAAACAAAGGATATACTAATTGAAATAAAGAAGAATTTACAGGGAAATAACAGAAGAGCAGATGAAGGTGAGAATCAAATCAATGATCTGGAACATAAGGAAGCAAAGAACAAGCGATTAGAACAACAAGAAGAAAAAAGAATCCAAAAAAACAAGAGTAGTGTAAGCAGCCTTTGGGACAACTTCAAGCATTCCAACATTTGTGTCACAGGGGTGCCAGAAGGAGAAGAGAAAGAGCAAGAGATTAGAAATCGATTTGAAAAAAATAGTGAAAGAAAACTCCCTTAATTTGGTGATGGAAATAGATATGCAAGTCCAGGAAGCATAGAGAGTCCCAGACAAGATGACTGCAAAGAGGCCCACTCCAAGACACATCATAATTAAAATGCCAGAGATAAAGAGAGAATCTTAAAAGCAGCAAGAGAAAAGCAGTTAGTTATCTACAAGGGAGTTCCCATAAGACCGTCAGCTGATTTCTCAAAAGAAACTTTGTAGGCCAGAAGGGGCTGGCAAGAAGTATTCAACAGCAAGGACCTACAATGAAGGCTGCTCTACGCAGCAAAGCTGTCATTTAGAATCAAAGAGCAGGTAAAGAGCTTCCCAGACAAGGTGAAACTAAAGGAGTTCACCGTCACCAAACCATTATTATAGGAAATGTTAAAGGGACTTGTTTAAGAAAAAGATCAAAACTATGAGCAATAAAGTGGCAATAAATACATATCTATCAACAATTGAATCTAAAAAACAAAGTAAGCAAACAGGAACAGGGAGAGAATCATGCATATGGAGAGCGTTTTGATGGCTTTCAGATGGGATGGGGGTTTGGGGGAATGGGTGAAGAGATCAGAGGATTAAGAAGTACAAATAGCCCCGGCTGGTGTGGCTCAGTGGATTGAGTGCAGGTCTGCGAACTGAAGGGTCACTGGTTTGAGTCAGGAGACATGCCTGGGTTGTGGGCCAAGTCCCCAGCTGGAGGCATGCGAGAGGCAGCCACACATTGATGTTTCTCTCCCTTTCTCCATCCCTTCTCCTCTCTCTAAAAATAAATGAATGAAATATTTTAAAGAAGTACAAATAGGTAGTTACAGAATAGCCATGGGGTATAAAATACAGTATAGGAAATGGAGTAGCCAAAGAACTTATACACTTGACCCATGGACATGAACAATGGTGGGGGGATTGCCTAGTGGAGTGGGGGTGCTGGGTAGAGGAGGGCAAAGGGGGGAAATTGGGACAACTGTAATATCATAAGGAATAAAATATAATTTTCAAAAAAGGTTTTATCCAGATTTGGGACGTGACAAGGTGAGGGGCAGAGTAAGCATGAAGAATATATTTGAATTTGAATTTTTTGATATCCAAGTGAGTGTGTCAGCCAAGGGGTTCTCCACCCACACCATGTCCCCAGCATTCCCTCCCCTTTAGACCTCTTGGCTCTGGGGCCATCCTCGGCTCTCAGCTGGAACCCGCCCTCTCCTTTAGGGACCTACTGCCCACTTTCCTTAATCCTCTCACACAGGTGCTCAGCCTTCCTGGGGTGTTTAGCGTTCCTGGGGGTGCTTATGCTGGTGCCAGGCATGGGACCACCTTTCCCTAGAAGCTAAGGCCAGCACCAGAGGGCTCCAGAGAGCACAGTCACTTTAAGTCTAAATCACTTCAGTGGTGAAGTTGCTCAGCAGTCCAGCTGAACTCCAGCTTCTTCTCCCCAGTGTTCGCTGAGAAATCCCGTTCTCTAATCAGCCCTCTGACCAGCAATAGGGCAAGAGCTACACAGCAGGAGGGGTGTCAGGAGGACAGTGGCCCCCTCTCGTTACCAGTTCCTAGCTGTGAGTCACCTGCCCCCACGCGTCACACATATGTGTTTGGCAGAGCATTGAGCAGAGCTGCTGGTGAGCATGGCCTGGGTGTCCCTTCTGACGCTGACCAAAGTTCATGTCCTGTTGTCCTTGCTGGAATCCAGGCAGATGGGTCAGCAAGGTGCCCTGGACACACAGCATTTATGATGTGGGTTATGGGAGGGAGCTTAGAGGTGGAGGGCGGAGCCAGCTCCCTGAACCCGGTTTCCTCCTGAGCCCTTCCTGGGTTCCCTCTCTGTCCTGCAGTTCCCTCCGGGGCCACTGGGCCACAGTGCCACAGTGCCACCTCTGGGCTGCTTGGCTGCAGGGCAGCTCCTTTCAGGGGGCTGGCCTGCGGGAGTGGAGCAGAGCAGTTGATGTCTAGTTCCTAAGGCCTGAGCCCGAGAGGCTGATCTGCCACACGGAGGCAGATCTGATGTTGCCTAGAGAATGGGCATCCACATCCACGGTCTTCCTGGAAATTAGCCTCATAGGTCCATCTCGCAGAGGCTGTGAAGACAGGACCAAGAGGAGGCAAGTCCTGGACCAAATCTGTGCTTCCTGTTTGACAGATTTTCGGGAGCTTCCACCCAGAGAAGGTGGTTGTCAGCAGATGAGAGCTGGGGGGAGGGCAAATGCAGAAGAGGTGCCGTAGAGACAGGCCTGAGTTTTGTTTCTTCCTGAAGAATAGTTCTTTCCTGTGAGAATATGTGTAAGAGAATCTTCTCTCACTTTTAAAAAATATTGTGGTAAAATATACATAACATGAAATTTACCATTTTAATTATTTCTAGGTGTGCAGGTGAGAGGTGTAAGTACATTTACACTGTTGTGTGACTCTCACCATCCATCTTCAGAACTTTTTCATCTTCCCAAACTGAAACTCTCTTTTTAAAATTTTATTTATTTATATTTAGGCAGAAGGGAAGAGAGGGACAAAGAGAGGGAGAAAAATATTAATGTGTGGTTGCCTCTCGTGTACCCCGTACCAGGGACCTGGCCTGCTACCCAGGCACGTGCCCTGATTGGGAATCAAACTGGCGACCCTTTGGTTCGCAATCTGGCGCTCAATCCACTGAGGCACACCAGCTAGGGCTGAAACTCTTCATTAACCACTGACTCCCAGCCCTGACTGGTCTGGTTCAGTTGGTTGGACATTGTTCTACAAAAGCCACAGGTCACCAGTTCGATTCCTGGGCAGGGCACATGCCTGCAGTGCAGGTTTGAGAGGCAACTGATAGAAGCATCTCTTTCACATCAGTGTTTGTCTCCCTCTCTCTCCCCCTTCACCTCTCTCTAAAAATAAGTAAATAAAATATTTTTTTTTAAAAATACTGACTCCCGTCAGCCCCTGGTAACCTCTAATCTACTTCCTGTCTCTATGAAACTGACTAGTCTAGGGACCTCATAGAAGTGGAATCATACAGTATCTGCTCTTCTGCAACTGGCTTATTTCCCTGAGCATAATATCCTCAAGGTTCATCCATGTTATAGCATGTGTCAGAATTTCATCCCTCAATGGACACTTGGGTTGTTTCCACCTTTGCTATTGTGAATAACACTGTTATGAACCCAGGTGCACAAATACATACATTTTTTTATTTCCTACTCTCATTTCTTTTGGACATTAAACCAGAAGTGGAATTTCTGGATCGTATGATAATTCTGTGTTTCATTCTCTGAGGAACTGCCACGCTGTTTTCCATAGTGACTGCATCATTTTACATTTCCTCCAGCAGTGCAAAAGGATTGTGATTTCTCCGTATCTTCACCAGCCTTTGTATGAGGTGATCTCTCACTGTGGTTTGATTTGCGTTTTTCTGATGATCAGTGGCGTCGAGCATCTTTTCATGTGTTTGTGGTCATTTGTATATCTTCTTTGGAGAAATGTCTATTCAAACCTTTTGCCCAATTTTTAAAAAAATATTTTATTTATTTCTTTTTAGAGAAAGGGGAAGGGAGGGAGAAAGAGACTGAAACATCATGTGTGAGAGATATATCTATCGGTTGCCTCTCACATGCCCCGAACCCGGGACGTGACCTGCAACCCAGGCATGCATCCTGACCAGGAATCAAACCAGTGACCTGTCGGTTTGCAGGATGGTGCCCAATCCACTGAACCACACCAGCCAGGGCAGTTCTTTGCCCAATTTTTAACTGGTTTTTTTTGTTATTGTTGAGTTGTAGGATTTCTATGTACATTCTGAATAGCAGTCCCTTGTGAGATATGTGACTTCCAAATATTTTGTCCCCTTTCATGGGTTGCATTTTCCTCCTTTTGAGTGTCATTTGGGGCATGGGAGCCGGGTTTTGACTTGCAGTTAGGAGTTGGTCAGGCAGAAACACAGCCAGGGTAGAGGCACGGATGCCTGAGGCTCCGCAGGGTGCCGTGTACAGACTCTGCGGTCAGCTTGTGCGTGCGCGCGCGCGCACACACACACACAGAGTGTGAGGGAAACACTTATGTTAAGATGTCCATTTCCAAGCCCTCCTGGAGCAAGCATTATAAAAAGTCATGAAATTGATGATCTTTTTAAGGCTTAAGGAAGGAGGAAGAAACACTGAGCTTTTTAGAAGTTTCTGAATGGTCCCTAAACCAGTTGAAGATCTTACATCTTAGGTAACATATCCATTACCGATCCTACCAACTTCTCTTGGACTGAATTTTTCCTATTAAAGTGTAAAAAAATAAAAACTAAAGATATGCATAGATTCTGTAGGGAGCTCTCCAGAGAAATGACATTTTAGAAATTACCCTTAATAATGCTCCAAGCACACTGCAGTTGTCAGTACCTGGGGGCTATGGAGAACCCAAGAACTCAGAACTGTATCGACTTGAGATCTACTTAAAGCAGGTCCATTGGAGATGAGCCTGTTGGACTCCACTCCTGTACTCTCTTCCCTTCAGCCAGTGCTGTGGTGCCCGACCTGCCTGGTTCCCTGGGCTGGAGCCACAGGAAAGGCTCCAGCTGAGGGTAACATGCCCCTCCATTCGACTCTGCTGTAGAAACCGAGCCCTGGCGAGATGGATCCTGGCAGGCTTGTCTCCAGGCGTCACCTGCAGCTGCCCTTTGCTTTCTTGTAGGGATCGACTACAAGACGACTACCATCCTGCTGGATGGCCGACGGGTCAAGCTGGAGCTCTGGTGAGTCGAGCTGTGTCGGGTTGTGGTGCCTCGGGGTGGGAGGCTACAGCACTTCAGAGTTATTGCTAGAGCCTTGGAAGCTAAATGAAGCCAGTCAAGAACCCTTAAAGGAAAAGGAAGGTAGGAGTCCTATTTACATTTTACGTGGAATAGTTGTTTAAAGAGATCCTTTGTAAATGTGGAATGGATTCTGCTCTATGATGCAGAAACCAAAAGGGTTCCAGGGCTGTTTGTTCTGATATAACCCAGCTCCCTTTGCCCATTAAGACTCATTTCCACCGTAACCACGGCCCCTCTTCCCTCACCCGTTACTGGGCTACACATTTAAGGAGCATTTCCCAGAACCTTGAAATCTAGACGCAAACTCCCATAGGTTTGGGGTTCTCCAGCCTGACAGGGTGGTCTCTCAGGGCACGCAGGCCCACCAAGGTTGGCCAGTGTAAGCTGTGGAGGTGGAGGAGGAGTGCCTTGCAGGGATCACACTGCACATGCCGTGGTTCCACGGGCCACATCTCACTGACTATCCCGTGTTTCAGGGACACGTCGGGCCAGGGCCGGTTCTGCACCATCTTCAGGTCCTACTCCAGGGGTGCACAGGTAAGACCGACAACACTGCTGGTGCTGCTCTCCTGAGGGACAAGTCATGTTTCTGTGCTGTCAGACCCCACCTACATGACTCTTTCTAAGAAGTTTCGATGTTGGGACATCAGTCTTCCACTAGGCTGTCCTCTGAGTGAGGGGCCACAGCTGTCAGAGGGCACCAGGACCCCATGTCCCCACACTATGTTTCTTCTCTGTGTCCCCACCAGTTCCTGTGGCCAGTGCTGAGACTCTATACTATAGGGACACCACTTGGTCACCTGGATCACCAGGAACCCAAAGTGATTTCCCAGTCACCCAGGACCTCCATGTGTGGAATGAGGAGGCTGCTGGGGCAGCCAGGTCTATCTCAGGGCTGGGGGCTCCCAGGGTGGGCTGGGCTAGATTCCTAATCAGGACTGTGGGGACTAAGCATTGGAGCCACTGTAGGAGGGGCTACTCATAGAGGCAGGGTGTCAGCAAAGAGCAGAAGATGGGGGCTATCCCAGGGCTGCCATGGAAGTGCACCCAAGTTTGGGTGGGTGTTCAGGGGTTGGAGGGCACCCCAGAAGCTGTACAGGGGTGTTCTGGGGAGAACATGAGGGGGAATGCTAGGGGAGCACGTGAGGGCCCGCTCGCGCCTCTTGGTGTCCTCTGAGCACCCTGAGCATGCTTGTCTGCTGAGTGGACCAGTGTATGACTCGAGGCTTAAAGGACGGGGGAGAAGCAGTTGCATGAACAGGCCAGCTATAGGCTGTCGCTGCTGTGGCAGCATGAGGGGTCTGATCAGTCCTGTCTGTAATGTAGGGCAGGCCATGATATGCCCCCAGATTTCTGGAATTGCCAAGGAGATCCCCAAGTTCAGACCTGCCCAGCTCTGCTCTACACACCAGGCAGGGTTTTCTTCCAGGAGCAGCATACACTCATGTTAGGTGGGGCACCTGGGCACCTTTTGGGGCCTCTCGCTGTGTGGGGCATGGCTACAGGTGGGTCTTCACTCAGCAAGGGATGAGACTTCCTGTCACCCCCTCACTGTGGCTTGGGCTCATGGGGAGCCCCATGGAGCATCCTTTTTGCTTTGTTAGGATTGATGAAGTCTGCAGCTGCCTTGGCACTCCGCACTCCTGCTGATCTTTTGCTGCATGAGACCTGAGGAGGCCAAGAGAGAGAGAAGTCTGTGGCAGTGGGCTGGCTGAATCTGCTTAGTTACCATTGGGGATTCCAACCCACATCTTCCTCCAGGGCGTTCCTTAGTAGGGGCCTTTCAGACAAGGTGGGAGGCAGGGAGAAGCTGAACGTGGCCTTCCTCTCTGCTGACCGGGGTGCCAAGGGCCCCCAGGCTGGGCTCGGCAGCTCTTATCCTGGGAAGTCCTGCAGAGATGTGCGTGATGGCACCTGGAACTCTAGCTTGATGGTCCCCCCAGTATGTGCCAGTTTTCGGGGTCCTGCAGGGGTGGTGATTCACCTAACAGTTCCACCTGGAGCAACCGATCCTAAATAATCAGGATGTGGACCACAACTTGGAGGAATTTGTCAGCCCGACCTCAGCACCAGAGACGGGGTTAAGTAGCAAGAACTGTCTGCAGAACCCAGAGCCCTTCAAACGAGCGCGTCCCATGGGTCCTTTTTTTTTTTTTTTTTTTTTTTAAAGAAGTGACTGCATCCCTGGCAAGGTGGCTCAGTTGGTTGGAGTGTCATTCTGTACATCAAAAGGTTGCAGGTTTGATCCCCTATCGAGGCGCATATAGGAGGCAGCCGATCAATGTTTCTCTCTCACATCAGTGTTTCTCTCTCTCTCTTTTTCTCTAACATCAGTAAACATATCCTCAGGTGAGGATTTAAAGAAAAAGATTTTATACATACAGGTGGAGAAAGCTGTGTTCCAAATGGCAGTGTTGGTTGCCCCAAACAGCAGGGTGACTGAGTTCTGTTGTCTTGTTTTTGCTTTTGTGTATCTCCTAATTTTTCTACAATAAACACATGTGACTTTTGTAATAAAAAGGAAAATGAAGAGCTAAGGGAGTAGTAATGAAAGGCAATTGGGAAACATCAAGAAGGCACTGAGATCGACCCTGAGAGGACTCAGCTGTTCTGTGCACATTGGGTCTGGACGTGGAGCAGACCCCAGACAGTAGTCTGTGTTCAGCCAATTGAGGACATCTAACAAGCTTGGAATTTGCCAGAGCAGGGGTGTCCAACCTTTTGGTCTCTCAGTGCCACACTGGAAGAAGAGTTGTCTTGGGCCACGCATTACATTGCAACGTGTAATCACAAAAAAAAAAAATCTCATGATGTTTGAAATACATTTACGATTCTGTGTTGGGCTGCATTCACAGCCATCCTGGGCTGCGTGCGGCCCCTGGGCCATGGGTTGGACACCACTGTGTGAGTGTTTTGGGGAAGCAAACACTATCATCGCATCCTTGTTCTCTCCAAAGCATCCAGTCCAGTTGGTTGTGTTTGTTGTTGCTCTTGCTTTAATTCTGGAGCTTCTTGGTGATTCTGGGCTGAAGGAGCCAGTTGCACATCTTGAGCCTGAGTGGTGAGTAGTGGGCTCTGCGCTTGAGGCTGCCCTGGGGTGCTCTTACCTCTGTGTCATTGCTTTGCTGTCCCATTTCCATCCTGCCTGATGGTGGCTGCGCAGATGTGAAGGCAGGATCCGGAGTAAGTGCTGCCCAGTTTTGCTACTCTGTGTGGCCGCTGATGGTACACTGAGTAGCAGGACCAGCCTCCCCGATCAAGTTTTATATTTCCAGTCACTCTCCTACCCTTGGTTAAGAATAGAGAGACCTTACGGGTCCCTCAGGGCCCAGGTCACAAAAGCTCCTGACAACCCCTGATTGTTGTCACCTGTTCAGCGATAGGACTGTCCTGTGGTTCTTACCATGAGAAATAGCCCTTCTGTCCCCGACCTCCTAGACCCGTGGCCCTTGTTTTCTGTTGCTGGGAACCGGGAGACCAGCGCCTCTGCTGCTGAAGAGAGCAGGTCCCCTGGGCTCGGCGTGCGGGGAGAGCTGGTGGCGGGCGAGTGGGGGTGGCGCGTCTTGTTTAGTTGGGGGTTTGGGGTCAGCGGGAAGAGCAGGGCCAGGCACTGGTCTCCTTCTGAATTGAGAGGGATCACCTCGTTCACACAAAAAGGGGTTTCACATGGAAAATGGTCCGGGGTGTGCATTTACCACTCAGGGAGTGCTAATTAGGACACCAGCATGCATCTCGTCACTGACCGGGTGGGTGGCTGTGTGGGTCAGGGACCATTTGACCAGTTGCTCTCATTTTCAGTGCATCACTTGCTTCTGGGCAGAGCCTGGTGCTTGATGGGGAGGGCAGGGGCTTTCATGTATAGCCTGTGTTCCTTGGGAGCTCTACCATACAAATAAATTACACGTGCCAAAACTGAACTGAAATTTTTTTTTTTAAGATTTTATTTATTTACTTTTAGAGAAAGGGAAGGGAGGGAGAAAGCAAGGGAGATAAACATCAGTGTGTGAGAGACACATCTATCAGTTGCCCCTCACACACCCGCAACCGGGGACCTGGCCCGAAACCCAGGCATGTGCCCTGACTGAAATCGAACCTGAGAATTTTTGGTTCGCAGGTCAGCAGCGCTCAATCCACTGAGCCACACTAGTCAGGGCTGAATTGAATTTTTAAAAAATGCACATCTCTACCTTGGTTGGGGTGGTGGTTGCACAGGTATATATATATATATATATTTGTCCAAACTCACCAAACTGCTCATACTTAAAATCTGTACATTTTTTGGGTGTAAAAGCTATAGCTTGGTAAATAACTTTGACAACAAGGGTACCCACTATTAGGCCCAGCAGTTCTGCTTCTTACAGGTCAAGCTATATATACTCAGAGATTTATATTAAAATGATGTATAATTACCCGAGAGCCAGCAGCAGCACTGACTGATGAGCTTGGCAGGAGGTTCGCCTGTGGGGAAGGCCCCAGGTTGGGGGCTGTGCAAGAGAGTCTAGGCACTTCGCTCTGTGACCTGTCTGTGTTAGGGATGAGCAGTGCTGTGCAGAAATGGCAAGAAACAATGGCAGGTTATTCCTGGAGCGGTGGAGGGACTGGAGGAGTGGGAGAGCTGTTATTTATACCCCAAGAATACTAATTTTTTTAAATGTGAGCATGTATTCCTTATATTGTTTAAAAAGTAGAGTATAGTGAGAATCTATTTGCCCCCGTCCTTCTGCTTCTCTGAGACACACAAGTGATCCCCAAGGGGGCTGGTTCTGGTAACTAAGACCCTCATTTTTATTTTCCTTCTAAATCCATGATCACTGTGGTCCCTGTTGCATGTGATGAGCCCTGTATCCTTCCTTTCTGTGATTGGTGGGTTGGCGGGCGGGGTCTTCCCTCTGTCATAACCCTGACCTGGTATGTGGCAGCTCAGAGAGGCGGCCAGGGTGCAAACTGAAGCCTGAGCCCTTTTTCAGATTTTGTTTGTTTGTTTGTTTGTTTGTTTGTTTATTTATTTTAGAGAGGTGGGAAGGAAGGGAGAGAGGAAGAGAAACATCCATGTGAAAGAGATAACAGCGCTTGGTTGCCTCTCGCATGCCCCAAACGGGGAGCTGGGCCTGCAACCTAGGCATGTTCCCTGACTGGGAATTGAACCAGTGACCTTCTGGTTCACAGGCTGGCACACGATCTACTGAGCCACACCAGCCAGGGCTAGTTTAAGCTTTTAAATGTTACATACGTAAGCATAAGCAAGAGGATAAGCCCTTATCCGACCTTTCAAAATGTGGTTACGTCCTGGAAACATTTTCTGTATGGTGTGCTGGATGTTTATCTTTCTGTTTTAAAGCACACACTGTATGCGCTCTCTGGGACTGGTCTTCCCACCATGCAGTCTGAGGTGCACCTGCCCAGGACCGGCACAGGTGCTGTGAGGTGCACCTCTGTTACTTTCATCATTTGTGAGGCATGTTTGCACCTTGACTTACTCAGCAGCCCCTGACTGTACATGCAGTTTGTTTCATGCTGTGATGAACACTTGCGAAGCTGGTCTTTGGACATATCCTCAGTGATTTCTTAGGAGATTTGGAGGGTTGGTGGCATGACCCCACCCACGCCAGACCAGAGGCCTTTGTTCCCTGTGCCCTAGTCAACAGGACTCACTCCTGCTACCCCGTGGTTCCCTTCCAGTGTTATTCTCTGTCCTCACCGAACTGGTTTCTGCTTCTTCACGTGGGCTCAAGGGGGTCCTTTCTTCCAGGCATAGCCCTTCCTGCTGGGGCGGCAGGTGGCTATGCTCGTTCCGTACAAGGCTTTCTATCCAGACAGCAGGAGCCAGTGGGTGGGTGTTAAAGTAATTGCTACACACCTCTTAACAAGATCTAGGGTTTACACTTAAGTCTTCCAAAATTTGAAGGGCATTTTAAAGGGGAAAGTCTTTAAAATCACGCATTCCGTTGTGGAGACCTCCTGTGCCTTCCACCTCAGCTGCGTTTTTTCTGGCCTGTGTGTGACGGAGACATAGGCTGAATGAAGACAGGGTGGGATGGGGAAGGCGTGAGCCTGCTTCAGAGTGGAGAGCAGGGCCAGATGGGTGGGGTGGGGGTCTGGGGATGCTCGCTGAAGTCACCTTCCTGAGGCCTGTGACAGGTCACCGCTGAGACATTCAGGGCAGATAGAGACAGCCCAGAGCTGAGTTCTGAGTTAATCTCTAAGGGATGTGACAGAGAAGTCCCATAGCAAACCCTCTGCTGGCTGGCGGGGCTGCATGTGCAGCTGCTGGAATGACTGATGTCCTGCCCTGCAAGTTTGGGCTGGAAAACTCAAACACCGCTGCTCAGCTCCCCTAGCGCCCCAAAGCAGAGTACACTGTTGGACACAGTGACAGGGACGCTGTCCATATCTGCCTGCCAGGATTGTCCACAGGGACCACCCCTCACCCTAGATCTGCCTGCGCCCATTTTAGCCACCATGACTTCCGCATGGTCATAGGGTAGTGCTTATGATGTTCTTGGAGGAAAGAAGTTGGAAAAAATGCCAGTTCTGCCCCAGCCAAGTCACCAAGGAGAGGGAGGAGGCGGCATTGAGCCCATGAAGTCCTTGACTGTCGATGACATTGCTGCCACCCCACATGAGGGCGTCCAGGGTCACGTGGGCCTGGCCACAGTGAGGAGTCCAGTGCCCAATACCAGAGACCCCTCTTAAATATGACAGGATGCCCCACAGCGTGTGGTCTACACTGCCATGTGTTAAGTAACTCATGACCTCCTGAAAGCTGTCTGGCTGTGCGAAGTGTCCCAGCCCTGCCTCTGCTAGGAGCAAGGGTGTGTGTCCATATTGGGGCTCCATGCCAGAACAAGAAGCCGGCATCTGGTCGACCCCTCAGCCCTGTGACACCTGTGTCTTCCTTGCAGGGGATCCTCCTGGTGTATGACATCACCAACCGCTGGTCCTTTGATGGCATTGACCGGTGGATCAAAGAGATTGATGAGGTAGGTATCCCTGCAGACACCCCTTCCATGATCGCCCCCGCAGGGCACATGCGTTCCCATTCCCCACTGGAGCCTCTCTGGCTCCCATTTGCTGCCTCTCCCATGGCCCCAGCTCTGTGTATCTTTCCTTACACTGATCACCATGGCACTTAAAAGGTCTCGTGACTCAAGGGGCCATGGCTCATGGGTCTGAGCCCCACCTAGTCATAGAATCAGGGGATGGGGACAGCCAAGG
This sequence comes from Mormoops blainvillei, assembly GCA_004026545.1. Lineage (NCBI taxonomy): Eukaryota > Metazoa > Chordata > Mammalia > Chiroptera > Mormoopidae > Mormoops > Mormoops blainvillei. The sequence continues at coordinate 79,659 of PVJD01001909.1, read as the reverse complement.
GCGGGGGGATTCTGCATTCATACTTGTGCTGAGTCTTCTGCCCCCCCAAGCATGCACCTGGGGTCCCCCGGATCCTGGTTGGGAACCGGCTGCACCTGGCCTTCAAGCGGCAAGTTCCAACAGAGCAGGCGCGTGCCTACGCAGAGAAGAACTGCATGACCTTCTTCGAGGTCAGCCCATTGTGCAACTTCAATGTCACTGAGTCCTTCACTGAGCTGTCCCGTATCGTGCTCATGCGGCATGGCATGGAGAAGATCTGGAGGCCCAACCGAGGTGAGGTGCAGCCAGTAGGGCCGCTGGGGCCTGAGACCTGAGTGTTGCAGACAGTGGACAGGTGACCCTTCAGAGGTGGTGTTCCCTCCCAAGTGTTCGGGCTTGCCAGCTATAGAACATCCACAGTGCACCCCAGCCAAACCAGCTTCTGTCCTGAGTGTGCTTTGGGAGTCCCAGAGTTACGGAAGGGAACTACATTGCATCATGATGATCCCCTCATGTCTGGGGGGGGAGCTGTGGACCCTAATGTGTCCCAGAGCAAGCAGGGGAGTGGCTTCTCATCCCTGTGTACTTCCCTGTCCCTCAGGCTCGAGCCACGTCCCCCCCGGAGCTGCCAGAGATGGCTAGTGTTCCTGCGAGGTGCTGAGGGCAGAGCTGACTCAGCCCTCGGAAGTAAGGTCCCAAAGGACTCTTCTCAGTATGCAGCTCTAGGAAGGAAGCATGAGCAGGGTGCCATCCAGGGGCTGCTCCCGGGGGTGCCTGGCACCACGTGCAGTAGTGGAGCATCCAGAGTCCTGGTCTGGAAACCTCCAGCCCCCACTGAGCATCATTTTTGCTCATCTGGTCAGATGACAGTTTGTTCCTTAGTGTGCCCCCACCTTGGGTCCTTAGGTTCCAGGATCTCTTGGCACCTCACTGCCTTTCCCTCCAGTCCGAGTCCCTGCATCTTCTGACCCGCCCCCCACCATGGTCTGACCCCTGCAATTGTCTAACCCTCCCCTTGCCTGATATCTTCCCCGCTATTGACCCCGTTCCCCCATGGTCTGACCCTTGTCATCTGACTCCCCCTCTCTGACCCGCCCCTTACAGTGTTCAGCCTGCAGGACCTCTGTTGCCGCGCCATCGTCTCCTGCACCCCTGTGCACCTCATCGACAAGCTCCCGCTGCCCGTCACCATCAAGAGCCACCTCAAGTCCTTCTCGATGGCCAATGGCATGAACGCCGTCATGATGCATGGGCGCTCCTACTCGCTGGCCAGTGGGGCGGGGGGTGGCAGCAGCAAGGGCAACAGCCTCAAGAGGTCCAAGTCCATCCGCCCCCCACAGAGTCCACCCCAGAACTGCTCCAGGAGCAACTGCAAGATCTCCTAGCAGGGCGGGCAGGCGCTGCCCATTTGGACATGCTCGGGGAGCGAGGTCTCAGGCTTGGGGAAGCTCCTTGCCGGGCGCTGGGACAGCACCATGTGCAGGGAAGACTTTGGCCACACGACCCTTCCTGGGAGCGTGGGGCACACCTAGTAGGCAGGTGGTCTCAGCCAGACAAGTCCCATAGGACAGCAGAGTCTGTGCTTCGAAACAAGCCCAAGTCCCCACATACTCTGCCTGGTCCCACCTCAAGGTTCTGCGGGCCTTGCTTACTTTCTTATTTATATAGAAGATATTTCACCACTTTTATACCTTTTTAAAGGGCCGACAGGGAAGCCTTAATGCAGCCATGGGGTGAGCTCACTTTCGCTCATGGGGATGAGCTTGGGGACAAGAGATGGAGGGACTGGAGGCGAAGAGGGGAAGGAATCTGCCACCATATACACTTCACGTGGGGTGTGGGCTGTGCAGGGGCCAGTGGGGACACATGGAGGTTTGGGCAGCAGTCTTGGACCCTGCTACCCATGCCGGCATGAGCATGGTGGGTAGTGTGCCTACCACACAGTAGTGGGCAGTGGTGTGGGCTCAGCAGTCTGCACAGCGGGGCTGCAGCTTCCTGGGTGATGACCCCGTCTGCAGCGGAGCCATGGATTCCAAGCAGTGTATCTGGGAGAAGGGTGTGGGGTGCACCCCACAACCCTCCCTGTGTGAAGAGATGCGGAGCTGTCTGTAGGTGATAAATACTCAAGGGGCAGCCAGGCACTCTGCAGGTTTGGACTGAATTGCAGCCCGCTTGCCTTCTGGTCACCTGGACCCCAGTCTCGCCAGCTTCTGTTCCCTGACCTTGGGTGTCACCCCATAGCTGCTCCTCACCCAGGATTGCCCCTCTTTGAGGTCATATGTCACCAGAACTGTTCTTACGCCACTTGGAGCAGTCACAGCAGTGGACCCCCTCCTGACCCGGCAACCAGCCCCGAGCTGGAGGCCTGGTCTCCTTCTGCCTGCCTGGCTTGTGACATGGCTGCCGGTCACACTGGTGCTCAACTCTACCTCCTGCTGGGCTGTTCCTGGGCCTGAGACGCCCTCACTCTGGGACCCCTCTGTGGTGGGTGTGCCTTGGGGGAGCCCTATGCCTGCTGTTCTGGGAGGCAAGTTGGGCAGAGGGCTGTGGCCCACGTGAGCAGGGGTGCCTGGGGACCCTGACCGAGGCCTGGCCACCAGCAGGGTCAGGCAGAGGAGGCTCCGCCTGTCCTGTCCTGTCCTGCCAATGGAGCCCCTTTGGACTTTGAACCAAATAACCTGGGCTTTATTTTGAGGGTGTGGACGGTCCTGCATTCACCACATAAACACTACCCTTTGCTGCTGACACTGGCACCATTCCTGAGCGCATTTTGGACGTTTTTTTTTTTTTCTTTGTACAGTAAATGTAATTCAGCTCTGACCTCCAGGCTACATTTTATGTGAATTAAAGTCTCTGGTTTTACCTGGCTGGTGGGTTGGAGGTGTGATGTGGTGGGGTGGGTCCGGGGCTGCTTTGTTGATCTCTCCATTCCCCTGACTGGTACACATCCTGGCCATGAGGGCTGACTGGCTGCGTCAGCCTCCGTGGTTACAGGGCGAGCTATGTTTCCCAGTGGGCTAGGCACGCATCCCTCCCCAGCCTGTCCCTCCCTGTGCAGTAGTGAAGCAGATGGCTGGAGGGACCACCTGCTCCCTGCTATCCCCAAGGGCTAGAGCCTGGGATCTTGAACCCTCGCTGAGGGCCATGGCGGGGCCTCATCACTGAGTTCACTGCTGCCTGAGAGGGGGGTGAGCATGGAGCCAGAGATGCAGGCGGTAGGCCATCCCCTGAGACTCCCGAGACTCCCTTCAGCCATGAGGATGGGGCCCTGTACTATGGTGGATATCTCAGAGCCCACTGGGGATAAGGGCACGATGGCACTGAATGTTACCCTCACTCTTGGGGGCAACGCCTCAGGCCACAGCTTTGCGGGAGGGTTCTGGGCCCTGAGCTCCTTCCAAAATCTGGCCCAGCGCCCCTAACTCTGTGCCTGAGGCCCCTCAGAGCAGACCAGTGGTGTCCTCAGCACCTGGGGTGCTTTTTGATCTTATTCAGACCAGACCAGGCTCTTACTACCCTGGCTCCTGGATCAGAAGGTCAGACACAGGGTCTCAGGGACATTTTCCACCCAGTCTCAAAGCAGATGCTTCTGGGGCCCCAGACCCCAGGGAAGGGTCTGGAAGGGCAGATTCTGGCAGCCCCTGTGTTTGATCTCCCTTCCCCCTCCTTCCGGGTCCTGAACCCGGGCTGGGAGGGTCTGTGAGGCTGCTTTGATCCCCTGAGCCCAGGGCCTGGTGGGAGGAGGGCCTCCGGTTACAGTGTCCCCTCCCCTCCCCACTCCGGCCATAGCCGGCCCTTCTCCGCCCCTCAGTAACCCTCGTGGCCAGTGCCTCCTTGCTCTGGGGCCTCGGCCCCTCCCCCCACCAACGCCCCTGCCCAGGGTTGATCAGAGGGGCCAGACCGGGAAGGGGGGCGAGCCAGAGCTCAGATTTGGAACCCACCCAACCCTTCGTACAGGGGTGCTGAGAGCATCTGCTTTGGGCTCAGACCTTGGGGGCCACAGGGGAGCCCAGAGGATCGGCCAGGGGCCCTGGCTACAGGCCTGAAAGGGTGGATGCCTGAAGGGATCGGGGCAAAGCGGGGCCTGAAGCACTGGCAGCCACACAGCCCTGCCCCCTGGGCCAGTGGTCCCCATGTCAGCCCAGAGGCTGCTCCTGCCGCTACTCCTCATGGTTGGGCTGACCTTGGGGGCCAGCCTGCTGCAGGGTCCCGGAAGCCACCCAGGCGTGTGCCCCAACCAACTCAGCCCCAACCTGTGGGTGGATGCCCAGAGTACCTGTGAGCGCCAGTGCGTCGGGGACCAGGTGAGTGTGGGCACCATACCCACCCGGGTGGGGGTTCCAGGGAACTACAGTGACCTGCGGGAAGCCCAGACCCCACCCTTGCCCCTAACCCTTGGAGCACACTTCCTCCTCCTACACTCCTGCAGGGGTTTTAAGCCATGCTTCCTATAAGGGTCTCAAGGGACACCCCCAGTCTTTACCCTCATCACTCTCCAAACCTGCCCACCCCTACTAGTTAATAAGAAAAATAGTTTCTGAGTGTCTTTTTTCCCTTGTGTGTGTGCTGTTTTAACTGAGTTAATCAGACACCACCATCAGGTTATGTACATTCAGCCTCAAGACTACCCAGGTAGAAAGGCCGGGGCCACATTTTGATGTTCCGCCCTTACAGCCTGGCCATGCATCCCCTAAAGTGGCCTTGAGCATGCTGGGCCTGTTTTCTCACCTGCACTGAGAATAATTAAACCTGCTTTGGGAGGCTGGTCTGAGCATTCAGCAAGATGACACACAGGACTGGTCAGTGAGGCAGCTGTAGCTCATTTTACAGGATGTAAAGCAAATCTGTACAAACCTGCTCAGCTTTCCAGAGGGGAAACTGAAGTTCAGGGAGACACAGTAGCGGTACACCCTACCTGGCAAAGCCGGAGCCCTGGGCGGGGCTGAGGGGGCATTTGGGCACCTGCTGAGCTGCCCCCTACCCCCCAGGACTGCTTGGCCACTGAGAAGTGCTGCACCAACGTGTGCGGGCTGCAGAGCTGTGTGGCTGCCCGATTCCCGGAGGGTGGCCTGGCCACTCCTGCACTGGTGGCCTCGTGCGAGGGCTTCTCATGCCCACAGCAGGGCTCTGACTGCGACATTTGGGACGGGCAGCCTGTGTGCCGCTGCCGTGACCGCTGTGAGAAGGAGCCCAGCTTCACCTGTGCCTCAGATGGCCTCACCTACTACAACCGCTGCTACATGGATGCAGAGGCCTGCCTGCGTGGCCTTCGCCTGCACGTCGTGCCCTGCAAACACATCCTCAGCTGGCCACTGAGCAGCCCAGGGCCACCTGAGACCACTGCCCGCCCGACGCCTGGGGACACCCCGGTGCCACCTGCCCTCTATAGCAGCCCTTCCCCACAGGTGGTGTATGTGGGGGGTACTGCCAGCCTCCACTGCGATGTCAGCGGCCGTCCGCCACCTGCTGTGACCTGGGAAAAGCAGAGTGACCAGCGGGAGAACCTGATCATGCGGCCAGACCAGATGTATGGCAATGTGGTGGTCACCAGCATTGGGCAGCTGGTGCTTTACAATGCCCGGCCTGAGGATGCCGGTCTCTACACTTGCACTGCACGCAATGCTGCTGGCCTTCTGCGGGCTGACTTCCCACTCTCCGTGGTCCAGCGGGATCCCGCCAGGGACAGGGCCCCCAGCACCCCAGCTGAGTGCCTGCCTAACACACAGGCCTGTGCTGGCCCCCTCTCCAGCCGTGTCCTCTGGCACTTTGACCCACAGCGGGGTGGCTGCATGACCTTCCCAGTTGGCAGCTGTGATGGGGATGCCCAAGGCTTTGAGACGTATGAGGAGTGCCAGCAAGCCTGTGCCCGTGGACCCGGGGATAACTGTGTGCTACCGGCTGTGCAGGGTCCCTGCCAGGGCTGGGAGCCACGCTGGGCCTATAGCCCGCTGTTGCAGCAGTGCCACCCCTTTGTGTATGGTGGCTGCGAAGGCAACAGCAACAACTTCGAGAGCCAAGAGAGCTGTGAGGATGCCTGCCCCGTGCCACGCATGCCGCCCTGCCGAGCCTGCCGTCTCAGGAGCAAGCTGGCACTGAGCCTGTGCCGCAGCGACTTTGCCATTGTAGGGCGGCTCACAGAGGTGCTAGAGGAGTCTGAGGTGGGCGGCAGTAGCATTGCCCGCGTGGCTCTAGATGACGTGCTCAAGGATGACAAGATGGGCCTCAGGTTCTTGGGCACCAAGTATCTGGAGGTGACACTGAGTGGCATGGACTGGGCCTGCCCCTGCCCCAATGTGACAGCAGGTGATGGCCCGCTGGTCATTATGGGTGAAGTGCGAGACGGCGTGGCTGTCCTGGACGCTGGCAGCTATGTCCGTGTCGCCAGCGAGAAGCGCATCAAGAAGATCTCAGAGCTGCTGGAGAAGAGGGCCTGTGAGTTGCTCAACCGCTTTCAGGACTAGCCCCGCCTGCCTGGAGCTCTGCCTGTCCCTACAGTCCAGTCCTCCCAGCCCCCTCAAATAAAAGCGTTTTCCAGGAGGGAACTTGTGGCCTGCTGGTGCTGAGCCTCCCGGGGTTACCATTCTTCCCCCATCCAGTCTGTAATCCAGCTGGGGTCCTGCCCCACACTGGGGCTTTGGCTCCAGTCCAAGATCACCAGGGATTCCCTCCTGGGGAGCCTCCTGTCTCCCTGCATGACCACAAACTAGGACCAGGCCTGGAGGTGGGTGCCGCTTCTGATTGTAGGAGGGCCATGCAGCTAGTTCAGTCCTGCCTCAGCAGTCCCTAGGTCCTCTCCCTTCCTTCTCTGTTGCACAAGTGGAGCAGCAGGGTCCAGGACATCCCTAAGTCCTGACCCCACAGACCAGACCCCTCCTGCCCCCAGTCATGGAGGCCTTGGAGACACAGCCTGCCCATCTAGCACCACCACAGATGTTCCCAGGAGGCATAGTAGACTCCAACACCAGGACAGCAGGAAGCACTTTATTCCCAGGCTCTCAGCAGCCCTGTGGACACTGGCCAAGAGCCCCCAAAATGGGCAGTGCCTGTCCTCATGGCCTGGTCTAGGGAGGCAGGAGCTGGCTGTCTGGGTCTGTCCCAGAAGAGGCCTCACTGGGGACACAGGCATGCGAGAGAAGGACGGGTTACTCTTTCCGAAAAATCAGGCACTTGTTGTTGGCTGGCATATCCACCTGGGAGAGATGCTTTGGCTGGAGGAGCTGCCCAGGGTGGCCGCCCAGGCACCCCAGCCCTCCCACCTACCATCTTCTCCAGGAGCAGGCCACTGTTACGGCCCAGGTGCTCCAAGAAGGCTGTGTCCCGAAGCCCCCACTCTGGGTTCCTGCAGGAGGGAAAGAGGTAGAGTTAGGGGGGTCACCCTGCTCACCTGCCCTGCTAGCCAGGCTCCCGCCCACCCAGCTCTAACCTGCTTCTGAGGGTCAGGTCAAAGTCCACGTTACTCTGTGGAGAGATCTTCCCATTGACAGCATAGGGCTGTGAAAACAGGGCAAAGCTCTGTCCACAGCCCCAGGGTCAGCCATTCTTCAGTCAACCACTGGGCAGACTTGCGGGCTGGTGCCCAAAGGATGAAAAAGACGCCCTGCTCCCCATTCCCATAAGCCTAGGGGGTGCAGGGAGGCTTTTTCTTTCTTTCTTTTTTTTTTTTTAAATTCCAGAGAGATAGGAAGGGAAGGAGAGAGAGAGAGAGAGAGAGACAGAGAGACAGAGAGACAGAGAGACAGAGAGAGAGACATCAATCAGCTACCTCCCAGCATGTGCCGGGCCCGGGAACTGAAGCTGCTCGACTCCAGACTGGTCTCCGGGACAATACTCCAACCAACTGGGCCACACCAGCCAAGGCCAAGGAGATTGTTGGACAGGGGAAGGTGTGTCTCTGTTTCACTGGTGACAGGTAGTGAGGGAGAAGGCAACTAAAAAATACTGAGACAGGAGGGAGGGAGTCCAGAAAGGAGGGGACAGCTGAGGTTGGTTCAGATCATCTGGCCAGGGATCCCATCTGAGGCAGGTGCACTCACCCCATAGGTGATGAGCAGCGCCTTGGGTTTGAGCAGGTGTCCTGCTGCCTTAAAGAGCCCCTAGAGAGGGAAGAGGCAGGATGGCGGTGAGGAACTTTTCCCCAAGCCTCCAAAAGAGCCCTGGTCTGGGGCTGGAGTTTCAACCTGATCTCTCCAGGCCTCAGTACCTTATGAAATGGGGCAAGTCTGGCACCCCACTCCCTTCCGAAGCAGGGGGAAGGGTGCCGCAGGGGGCAGGTAGCTGGCTCTTGGGTGGCTGCCCATGCTCCCACAGACCTCGGTGCAGTTCAGGGGGCTGATGTGGATCATGTTAATGCAGAGCAGAAGGTCCAGCGACTGCGGCAGGATCCCGCCCCACTGCTCCCAATTCCAGGTCACGTCCAGGTACAGCGGGGCCTTCACGTTGGACAGCCCCTGGGCTTGGGTGGTGGCCGAGATGCTGTCGGAGGGAAGCCAGTGTGTGGGAGTGGCCTGTGTACCCGTTCCTGACACCGCCTGCAGCCCTGCTCACAGTGGTTACAGTGGCGTGGGGAGCCGGGGTAGTGGGCCTGGGCTCACTTTCACCACCCGGGGTCCCGCCCTCCCCTGCACCTGTCCAGGCAGCGCTGGTCCACGTCGGACGGCTGCCACTCGGCATGGGGGAAGGCCCGCGCGAAGTGGGCCGCGTGCTGGCCGGAGCCGGAGGCCACTTCAAGCACGCGGATGCCGCGCTGGGCCGGGTCCACGTACTGTCGCAGCACGCGCAAGATGGGCTCCTTGTTTCGTTCCGCGGCCGCTGCTACCATCATGATCGCGCAGCTAGTCCGACAGGAGCGGTAGTCCAGTCGCTGCGAGGCCCGCCGGGAGTTGTAGTCCGGCAGTAGCAAAGCTCTCCTCCACGGACTACAGTTCCCAAGAAGACGCGAGCAGCGGCTTAAAAGGCGCGCAATCCAATGGGGGGGCCGGGGTGTGGAACCTTCAGCGGGGAACCAGGCGGAGAGTTTGGGTCAGTGATGTGTAGACGTTCCTCAGCTCAGCACCCTGTCGCCATGGCTGTCCTAAAGATTTTCATAGCGCTCGTAACCCTGAAACTGTATCGTTCGTCCCGAAATTTCTGCTGTCTCCCATAGTTTTTTAGAGGGAGGGGTGTGGGGATGTGGGGGTGTGGGGAGGGACAAGCCTAAAAGGAGTGCGCCGCCCGGGAATCGAACCCGGGTCGCAAGAATGGGAATCTTGCATGATACCACTACACCAGCGGCGCTCGTTGAGGCGGCTGTCGCTCGCAAGACCTAGGAGTTTATGATGCAACCTCCTCACGCTCAGGAGCGACCTAATCGTGCGCCGCTCCACCGCCGCCGCGGCTGAGGGGCCCAGCGTGCCGCAGCCGTCAACTGGTGTAGGAACGCCGGCTGAACAGGGTCCACGGTAGCGGGAGTTCGCGCAGTGGCAATGCCGCTTAGGCGCCCAACGCTCGAGGGGAAGGAGAGGGGACAAGACAAGCGGGCTTGTAGACCGCCTAGATGTGGGCCTACGCTGTGGAAACCAGGGCAACCGGGAGTTTTCCGGGGCCGAAGGAATCCGGGGTTCACGGCGGGGGTCCTGTCGGGGCGGAGCTTCAGGTGGGCGGGGTTGCGGTTGAGCAGGACGGTCCCATCCTGCAGGAACTGGTCAGGCCTGAGAGAACAATCTGTGATTCTCAGGGTTTGCGAACCTGAGATGACCAGCGCTAACCCAGGGTCTACGGGTGTTGTGAGGGGTCTGTGACCCCCTGAATCAAATCGGAGGCCGGTTTCTGTCCAGGGTCCGTCCTCAGCTTCAGCTTGGGGCCCGTGTCTCAGAGAGGCCCGTGTCCTGCAGTCAAGACTAGCTCATCTCCTTTGATGAGCAATTTTTCACGAGTGAGAGCCCATAATCGACGTCACTCAGACTCCGACCCACACTTTAGTCTGGGATTTCCCGCCAGGGGTCGTTCAGGATGGGACTAGGGGCCATGGTGTTGATCTGGTCAGACGTGGAGGGAACAGAGTGGTGTGGGGTTTGCCGGTCCAGACAGCCCCTCTGGGAAAGTCCCACTCATGATGGGCCTCCCACCGTCCAGGAACACCCGTTGGCATTCTGCATTGTGACCACTAGACTTCTTTCAGCGTTTTTTTCCTGTTTTACAATCTTGACTTGCTTTTTGTCTCACTTTCTCTTGGTTTGTGGGCTGGGCATTTTCCATGTCTCAGGGTGTAGAAGAGGTGTCTCTCAATGCACATTCCTGCCCCTCGCCTGTGACCAGTGACAGTCACCTGAGGTCTCACTACCTACAACTTTCCCCACCCAGGCCCCTCAACACTCCTAATCCACCTAAAGGAACCAGCTTCCTGGTGGCTTCACCTGGGATTGCCTGGGCACAGGCCACCTTGTGTTATCGTCAGATAATAACTATGTATTCCGTCTTTGTTCTAGTTCCTGACATAGCGCTCCGAAAACACTGCGATTTCCTGAGAGATGGAATGAGAGGCGCATTTGTTATTAATACGCCCCTTTCAGCCCTACCCTGGGTTTATACCACTGAGGTGACTTTTGGAGGATGAGGACTGGTTGCCAGGGCTTGTGATTAGAGGGTTGGACCTTTCAGCCCCGCTCCTGACCTTTTTGGAGGTAGAGGGGCTGGAGACTGAACTAATCACCAATGACCAATGACTTAATCAATCATCCTGTGTAATGGAACTTCCGTAAAAGCCCTGAATGAAGGGGTTTGGAGACCTGGGTTAGTAAACATATGGAGGTGCTGGGAGGGTGTGCTCCCAGAGGGGACATGGAAGCTCCACAGCCTTCCCACACCTTCCCTGTGCATCTCTTCTGTCTGCTGTTCCCAAGTTGTATCCTTCGTAATAGATTAGCAAACGTAAGTATAGCATTTCCCTGTGTTCTGTGAGCCCTTCTAATTATGGAACCCAAGGAGGCCAATTGTGGGAACCCCAGTTTATAGCTGGCCTATCAAAAGCACAGAGAAATGGAGAATTGCTTGGTGATGACACATTTGATGTCAGAAGCATTATAAATATAGAAAAAGAAGTTTTCCATTATACCCCGTGTCCGTTGAGAGGGGAGGAGCCCGAGACTGACCAATCTGCGTGTGTCCCCCATGTCATATTGGCTGCTTTAAGGAACTGCCCAAATGCCCAATGACAATTTTGGTTTAATAGTACTTGGTCTCAGGTTGATAACTACCTGTCACATCCATCACTCTAGGTTGGATGCTCTATGAGCTAACATCTGCCCTCAGTACTCTCCAAGCTCGGCCTGGGACAGATGCAGCTGGGCAAGGCTGTGGCAGCCTTTGCTGCAGGGTGTGAATGTGTGCATGTATGAGCTTGTGCGAACACATGTGAGCACATGTTTTCTGGAACATCTTGGGTGTCTGTCAGACTCTGGAGTGCCCACACTGCAGCACCTCCCCCTGGTATTGGCCTCAGGCCTCAGTCCAGGGCATGGATTCACTTCCTCCTTCAAGGGAAGCACATCCCATACTGCACTTCCACCTCCAGTCCTGTCTTGGGGCCTGTGCACAGGAAGTGCCTGGTGACTGATAGGTTCCTGGACACGGTTCCCTACCTCCTCCCAGTCACACTCACCCACAAAGGAGCTGTGGAGCAGGCATCCCTGAGTGCTGGCCCCAAGATAACCAGAACCAGTGGAAGGGCCCAGGCCTCTGTGCCCACCATTCATTGAACTCCCTTCCCCACTCCAATTGGGGTCCTCACTTCCTCCCAGGCCCTCCATATACCCTGGGTGCTTCCCCTCTAGTTCCCTCACCCACTATCATTCCCCTTGGTATGTCTGCTGTAACAAATTGCCCTAAAAGTCGGTGGTTTAAAACAACAGAAATTTATTTTCTCAGTTCTGGATGCCAGAAATCTAAAATAAAGGTGTTGGCCATGGCTGGTATGGTTCGGTTGGTTGGAGCGTTAACCTGTAGACCAAAAGGTTGCAGGTTCACCGGGGCACGTATGAGAAGACAACCAATAGATGTTTCTCTCTCACATGGATGTGTTTCTCCCCTCACCCCTCCTCTCTCTCTCTAAAAGCAATGAAAAATGTCATCAGGTGAGTATAAAAAATGATAATAAAATAAAGGTGTCGGCTCCCTCAAAGCCCACAGGGGGCTCCTTCCCCACCGCTTCCTGGGGCTTCCAGGCGCTCCTAGGTTTGTGGCCATCGCACTCCAGACTGCCTCCACCGTCACCTGGCTGTCTCTCTCTGTCTCTGTGACCAAATCTCCCTCTCCTTTCTCTTTGAAGGACACTCATTGGATTTAGGGCCCACCCTAATCCAGGATGACCGTATCTCAAAATCTTTACCTTATTTATTCCAAATGAGTTCACATTCTGAGGTTTTGGGTGCATGTATCTTTTGGGGGCCACCATTCAACCTCCTGCACTTGGGTTTGGAATGGACTGGGCGATCCCTAGAAGCCGGGCAGTGGATGTGGGAGCATCCAGCCAGAGCCTTTACCTGGGGGCTACTGGCCACTGCTCCATTGGCAGAAGTCCGTTCTGCAGTCTGGGTTGCTGAGGGCATGGATTTCAGATCTGGAAAGTGATTGAGGATGACCGAAAATGTAAACTTCCTTCTTCTTTTACATAAAATTGTAGTGAATCTGGGAACTTTTTTTAGGGTAGAAGCAGCAACAGGGGAGAGCCCAGGTGGTGCTCTGCTCTGGCTCCCTAGAAATGTTACAGAAAAGAAGTGAGCCATGGCGGGGCTGCTGTTGGCTCACTGAAAAGTGACAGAAAAGGAGGCCTTGGAGACAGGCTCAGGGTGTAAGCCCGGGATGAGCTGCTGCCGCCCGTTTGCTCTCCTGGTTGCAAGTCTTGTGGAGACCCTTAGAGTTTAGGAGACAAAAGTGAAGATGCACGTCTGAGAGGGAAAGGCGTGGGTGTGCTCCAGAGAGAGCCCCCTAGCATCTTTTTACAGAGAAAAGCAGCACCTGTTTTCATTATGATGCTTGGGATCTGTGAGGAAAAGACTTTTTCTCGCCGCGACAGCCATTTTTTTCTGCATGCTGGCTGAGGCCCCGCCCTCTCCAACTCCAGGATGGGTTTCTCACCTCTCTATCAGGGGAAAGCTACAGGCTGCAAAACGCCGCCTCTGCAGGACCCAACATTACGAGCAGTATGATCCAGGGTTTTACATAAAACTTCCCAGGGCTGAGAGACCAAAGAGAGAGGTTAACAATTATGAATGTGGCAGGCATTAAGGGGTTATATGGGACAAGGTGGATGGGGGGTACTGGGGTGTGATCTCCAGATACGAGAAAAAACACATGCTCACCTGGGGAAGGGCAACGGCCTGTTTCAGGAACCAGCACAACCCCAGATGCCTGGGGCACAGGGGAAGGGTCTGTTGTACCGCCTCCGAGGGGCTTTAGGGGAAGCAATTTCTGTTCTGGCTGGATCTAGTTTAAGGGTCCCACAGTAGTGAAGTCACTGAACAGTCTCGCCACACAGGGCAAGGCCAGGGAGGCGGTGGCGGGGCCCGGGAGAGCAGTGCCTTGTGCTGACTGGGATTCCTATTTGTTCAGGAGAACCAAGCTGAGTTCATGGGGGCCCTGGCCAGGCCCATACCATGCCCCTTGAATGTCAGGCTTCGTCCCCAGGCCAGGGTGTGTCTTGTGCTCATAGTTGGGTTCTGGGAGCAGTGAGGCTGGTAAGGCCCCTCTTGGGGAGGCCTGGCCCCCCAGCAGGTGGCCCCCACGACCTGGCCTTCCTACTTCCTCAGTCCCCCCCACCCGCATTCTCTTGGTTCAGGGTCTCTTGGAGACCACTGGGCTCTCTCACGCCCCTCTAGCCCCCTGCCTGACCTGCACCCCCTCCCCGTCCATTTGTCAGGACCTTTCCAACTGGGCTGGCTTCCCCAGGGTCCTTCCCAGGGCTCTGGACCGATCCTTTGGCCTCAGACAGGCCTGTGGGCAGGGCCGGAACATTCTAGCCTTGGGGCCTTGGCCATGAGAGAGCTTCAGCAAAGGCTGAGACCTGTCCTTCCCCTTATCCACGCCAGCCTGAGGAGGTGCCTGGGGAGGAGGAGCTCTCGGAGAACCCAGGTCAGCTTGGGGGATGAGGGGCGGGGATGTGCTCCAGGGGCTTGCTCCCTCTGCCGGACACACAAACCCTCAGGACACAGGCGCCCCCTCAGGGCCCTCACCCAGCGACGCCTCCCCAGAGCGTGAGTAAGCTCGGGACTGCCACAAAGGCCAGGACAGCCAGCACAGGTGACGCAAGAGCGCGCGGGCCTTGATGCTGCTGGGGGAGGGGCGGGCACTGCGGGGGTGGAAAGGGAGTCCCGGACTCCCTGGGCACACTCTTGTCTGAGAGGCCCAGCCCCCATCTTGCCCCTCAGGGTCACAGGCCTAGCTCAGCCTGAGGAGGTGGTTGGGGTTGGGGTTGGGGGCGGTATTTGTCCTTGAGCCTTGCTTAGGACAAGATGCAGAGCTAAAGGGCTGCGTGGGGGGGCGCGCATGACAGGAAAGAGCCCAGCCAGCCCTGGGATGCAAGCAAGCTTCCTCGAGGGTCTCTGAGCAGGCCTGGTCACCCTACACAGGCATATGGGGTGGCCCAGGAGGGACTCAGCACAGAGCATGTGGGGTAAAGGGTTCCTCTTCCTGGTCTGTTCCCTTCTACACCCCTCTCCTCTTCCCACAGTGGCCTCTGCTTATTGTCCACCCTGGCTCCTCAGCCCTTTCAGACCATTCTGCTCTGAACATGGAGTGTGGGGGAGAGGGCTGGGTTTGCTCCAGGAACCCACTGGTTCATCGTGCTGAGGGCAAGCCCACTTTTCCCCAGCCACAGTGACTCCTAAGTTGCGACAAGGCCCCACTGGACACCCAGGCCCTGGTACCAGCTGGCCAGAGCCTCCTCAAGTATTTGTAGGAGCCATGCAGGAGCCCTGAGGGCCTGAGATGGTTGCACAAGCCTGGGGGCAGATTCCATGAACCCTGGACAACTCTGGGCCAAGTTTCTTTTCTTGGGTGAGAGGATGTTAAAGACTGAGCTCCACCAAATGCAGAACGACTAGGCCCTCAGGCTCAGAAACCCAGAACCCAGAGTCCTATGGTTCCCCCTCCCCCTACTAGGTCCCCAACTCACAGGCTGGGACACCCCTGAGCAGCCCGTAAGCTGGGAGGAAGGTCACCTTCATCCGACTCTCAGGAAGGAACCCTGTGGGGTAGAGCTCTCCTTGATAGGGCTGCCAGGTGGGTTAGAGTGCAGTGCTATCCCCCTCCCCCACCCCCAGGCTTGGTTCCCGGGCCTGGTGCCTGGTGCCTGGTTCCTGGTTCAATGTCCCTGCAGTGGGTCTACCCCACTGCCTCGGGGAGGATGGGCGGGGTAATCGCTCTCTCCCCTGCAGAACGATAGGCCAGCTGGGCAGCCTCACCCACCTTCTCTCTCCCACGTGCAGTCTTCCACTTGGCTCCTGGATTGGTAAATGGCCTCCCTGACCCTGAAGCTGGCTGTGCACCTGTGCATGGAGGCTCAGACACGGAGCAGAATGCACCCACTGTTCCTGTCTTGTGGGGTGGAAGGAAGATTCCCAGGGTGTTTGTCAACTGCCCAAACCTAGGGGGCTGACCCCCTTCCCTCGTCTCTGACGCCCTCAGTCCCAACACCCAAGCCAAGGAGGACCCCTCACACTGGCCTGACCCACCCAGGCACCTTGGCTGAGGCCACGGACAAGAGTGAGAGCACCCTCCCTTCCAGGGTGCACACAGAGCATCCCAGCGACTGTCAAGGACAGGGATGCTGGCTTCTTGGACATCACTGCTGACCCAGCAAGGGCCTTGGGCGTGAGGCTCGCCGACTGTCTGAGGCTCGCTGCTCGGCTCACCTGGCCTTCGGGCAGCGCGGTGGACCGGGCGTCTTAGGTCCCATGACATTACCTCTGCCTTGGCCTTGGGCCGTGTGGGGCGGGACGCTTATTCGAGCCGCCTCTGCCCTGGCCTTCCTCTCCCAGGCCTCCCCCGCTCCAGGTCTGGTCAACTCTGGCGAAGATCCGGAGCACAGCCTCCGCCTCGTACCCCAAGGCTGACCCAGGTCGCGCGGGCCCTTTAAGAACCAGGGGCGGGGGGTGGTGTGTAACCGGCCCGCCCCTGTCCCGCCGTGCCTGCACGTCAGTTAAAGGGGCAGAGCCCGCGGCGCTTGCCTAGCACGAGCTCGGGTGGAGGGCGCGGGATCTGTCCGCGGGCCAGGAAGGCGAGGGCGTGCGTCCGAGCATCGCGCGGGCGCGGCCCTCCGCACCATGTACACCATTACCAAGGGGCCCAGCAAGTTGGTTGCGCAGCGCCGCACAGGTGCCCAGGGGTTGGGCGGTGGGTAGGACCGGATAGGGGGTCCGTGCGCCTGGACAGCCCAAGGTCCTGGCGCAGCGGCGGCTGACCTGCCCTCCCTGTACTCGCAGGGCCCACGCAGCAGCAAGTGGAAAGCAGACTCGGCGAGCTCTTGAAATGCCGGCAGACCACGCCGCCCACTCCGCCGCCTCCGCGGGCGCAGCCACCAGGACCCTGGCCCCTGTCGAGGTAAGACTCGCGTGGCCCCGGCCACAGTCTGGTTCTCCCTTCCCCCTCCGGCCGCCCTGGGGCCGGGAGGGTGACCTTGGGGAAAGGTTAGTGGAGACCCGACCACGTGCTGGGGGTGGGCAGGCACAGAGGGGCGGGGCGGAATGACCCCGCCCGCCCCGCCCTCGCGAGCTGCTCTGGCCCCCGCACCTCAGCGGCTCTGCCTCACCTGGCACCTAGTGGATGCAAGGGGACTGGGCCTGATGTGCTAGACACCCCCACTACGGGCCCTCTGGGACCCCGGAAGAAAGCCGACTAGCTGCAAGGTCGGAGGGACTCCAGGCGTCTGAGTCAGATGTCCTGGCGACCTTGGGTTTCAGAAACCTAGGTTTAAGGCGAGCTGCTTCGGACTGCGCGGGTTCAGGATGGCCCAGGGCGCTGGCCCTCAAGGATGCTGTCTCTGGCTACCAGTTTTCTACTTGCAGAGCTTGCTGGGTGAGGGGTGCACTGGGTACCCCCTGGCCCTGCCAAACCACTGTCCTCTGCGCTTCACCCCAAACACAGTGGGCTGCCCTGCAGATGATCAGGGCTCGCAGCAGACTGCAGTTTTTGCTTTTTCTGCCCAGCAGTTTTGCTGGTGCCAAAAGCCTGAGGCCAGCCACAGGAGGCTCAGTACTGGTTACTTTGGCGTCCACACCACAGTGACCTGGAGGTCTGATCCCCTTGCCCTGCCCCCAGCTGAACTTTTTACTTGGCTCAGGCCCTGGCCTTGGCTTCAAATAATCTATGGATTTCTTCACCTCCTGGCAGTGGTCTAGGCCCACACAGGCTGAGGGCTCCTGGCCTAGGCCGTGGGCGGGGGCAGCGCACTCAGGGCCCCCCGGGGCAGCGCTGAGGAGGAACTGAGGAGAAGGGTGGTCTCTAGGGGTCTTCCCAAGTTGAGAACAGGCAGCCTCCAAGGTTGGCCCGGAGGTCAGCGGTGTGTACGCACACGTGCAGGAACGGGGAGGGCCGGGTTGTCCTTGAGTGTGCTCCTCTCCCTCAGTTACAGGCCTCAATGCCACAGGTGGGGACACGCTGTGGTGGCCCTTCTGGGCTGAGTTCCTTCCCAGGGGTCTTCTGCTGGGGGCATGTTGATAATTTGGGGTTTGATTCTAGTGAGGAAAATGTTGTAGGCCAGTTACAGGTACCTCCTGGGGAGGGAGGTGACGGGGCTTTCAGGCCTGCTCCCTGGGACCCAGGTTGTGCTGTGATACTGCCCTGTCACCTGGACCTCGTTCTTCACAGCCACCCTACCTCCCAGAGGAGGGAATTAGGCATGGGTGTGTAGCTACCACTGGTTACCCGGTCTGGGAGGTTGGGGCTGAAACAGCCCCAAGTGCTCCGCACATTCTTACCTGGAGAAACTCAATGCCTTCCTCTCCGTGCTCGCCCTGCTGGGGAAGGCCATGTGGTAGGGGTGGGGAGTGCTGGGGAAGGATGTGGGAAAGATAGTACAGAGGTCTTAAAACTTCCAAGAGGTTTGACCTCTGTCTTTCATCATGCCCTGAGCCAGCCAGGCACATACAGCCCGCCAGGTCCTGGGTCAGTAAGGTTCTACAAGCCTGGCCTCCTACCCAGGGTGGCGCTGTGTCCTGCCGAGTGCAGAGAAGTAGTGGGCAGGAAGACCTTGCGCTGGCTGTATTGGTTGCCCTTCCCTCCTGTGTCACTGCCTCCTCCCAGTTCCCGTGGCTTTAAAGAGCCCCCAGTGGGAGGCCAGAACAGCCAGAGATCCTCCACTTGGAGGAGCCCCCACCTCCACCCCTGCTCCCTCTCAGGGGGCCACGCTCTAAAATGGTTTCCTGTCCACCTTCCTTGCTTTTTTCTCTACAGAGTCTTTTTACTAACCCCGATCCCTCACCCCGATTTGCCTGAGGAAGGGGTTGTTTGGGCCACTGCTACCTCCATCCTGCGGGCCTGGTGCTCTGCAGATGCTCCCAGTGTCTGATCTGCTAAATGAATGGGCTTGGGTTCTACCTGGTCATGGGGTCTGGGTGCTGCCCCTGGTGGTGAACAGGTCACATCGTTCTGTACCTCTGACAAGCTCTCCCTCCAAGCCAGAGACAGGAGAATCAGATCAATGGAGGCAACATGAACTCTTGGGAGAAGATAAAATGGGGCCATGTGACCACCAGAGGTCCAGGCGCAGACAATCAGGCGGGTGGGAAAGGGCGCTTGGGACCTGTACTGAGCTTTGAGGTCAGACAGATGTGCAGTTAAGTCCCCATGCTGCCACCCACTCACAGCATGTGACCTTGGACAGGCCACTTCCCCCTTGAACCCAGGTTCTTGGGTTGAAAACCAGCAGGTGGTCTACCTTGGGGGTCGTGGAGGGGATTAGGTGAGAGGATGCCCCTGTTGGTGCTGAGCAGGAACTTGAGTGCTGTGGGCTGGAGCTTGCCTGTCGGCAGCGTCCCTGGGAGCAGGCGCAGGGTGGCCTTCATTCACAGAAACCCGTGGGAGCCCCATGCCCTTTCCCCCAGAGGGCCTGTGTATTGGCTTTATGTAACTACAGTAACTGCATGCAGAGGGCAGGGGGCGGCCAGGCTGGAGGGGCAGGTGGGTGCCAGCCACCACCTTGGTCCCTGGGATTTGAAGGCCAGGGCTGCAATTCCCTTCTGTTTTTCCTTCTTCAGTGACCAGCCTGCAAACTTACCTGAAGTTTGCAGCCTTGCAGCGGGGTTGGGGCCGGGGGGGCAGGCAAGAGGCTGTCCAAGTAATGCCATCTGGTTTATGCAGCTCAGACTGGGAGGAGCTCTGCCCCTCTAGATTCCCTGCAGCCCAAAGCTGGCAGGACTGGTGCCCCCTCAAGACGCTCCTCTTTATTTTAGTGCCCCTCTCGGCCGAGGAGGAAGTCCGAGCGGCGGTGGGGCACCTGAGCCCAGGATGGAGAGCAGGCGAGTGCCTGGCGGAGTGGCACCTGCAGCCCAGGACTCCTGGCTCCCACCTCCTGCTGTAGGTGCGGCCCCGCTCCCTCCATGGCCCATCACTGCCCTGGGTCCAGCTGGCGAAGATGAGGCCGGCGGCCCACTGCGCATAGCATGCCCACCGGGCCAAGCTCCAGCACCTGGGGGCATTCTCATTCAGCATTCCCACCCCTGTGGGCAAGAGCCTTGTCCTTGTCTGGGGCCTGCAGGGATGGGCTAGGGCTGCAGTCATACCCTCCCTATGCAGGATGGCCCGCCCCATACTGGGTGCCATCCCTTGGGGCTCATCCCTATGGAGCCTGGAACAGAGGCCAGTGGGCTCTTGTTTGGGTTCTTCTTCCCATGCTGGGGCATCGGCAAAATGGAGAAGCTTCTGTGGGGAGAAGATGGCCAAGAACTGTGCCTGGTGGGTGGGGTTGGGACAGAGTGACCTGGTCACAGTTCCAGTCAGAACCTGGGCTATTGGAGGACTGGCTAGTCCCAGAGAGGTGGGAGGCAGGTGGCAGGGGGGTGCCTGTGTGCCTTGAGCATGGAGCCCTGCAGGGACACTGGGACACTGGGACACAGGTGTGTCTCATGGCCAGGGGCTGCAGGTGTGTGCTGAACTGCTGGGGTCTCAGGCCTGCAGGAGAGAGGCCTTGGCCACCAGCTGTAGGAAAGCTGCAGTTCAAGGAAGGGCTGAGTCTGGGCCTGGCCCAGGGGTGGTAGGTGTGACCTGAGGCTGCTCCTGGGACTCTGCCAGGCATTACCTGGGCTTGGACAGGCACCAACCATCTCCTCCCTCTTTCCACAGTTCAGGGCCAAGGCTCGTATTCAATCGAGTGAATGGCCGGCGGCCCCCTACCACATCCCCATCCATCGAGGCGACCCAGGAAACCTACACGCTGGCCCACGAGGAGAACGTCCGTTTTGTGTCCGAAGGTAGTTTTGAGGCCCAAGGGTATGGCCTGGGCCACTGGTCCTCTTCCCCACTGTAACCTGACTTGGCAGCTGCCAGAGGGCTGGGTTCTTCCTGGACTCTTGGTCCGTTTGTCCCGTGACCGTCCAGTAGGCTGCCCACTCCCACTTCTGGGCTGCGGTCCAGAGTGGCCACCGGGCTCTGGGGGGAAGGTAGGATTCCAGGGGCCTGGTTCAGCCTGACTGCCCTGTCTTACAGCCTGGCAGCAAGTGGAGCAGCAGCTGGGTGGTGGCCCAGCCGGTGACAGCAGTCCGAGGCCTGTGCAGTATGTGGAGAGGACCCCCAACCCCAGGCTGCAGAGTGAGCCCTCCCCCACCCTCAGGGAATCCCCTCCACTCCCTCCCACCCTGACCTGGTCCTTGCCAGGTTCTAGCCCCAGGGAATAGCAGAGGGGATTTGAACCTGACCCACACCTTCACAGTTACCCACCACATTTGGAGTCTGGACGAGGGGCTTGTGGTCAGCTTGAGGGGAGAGATGCTGACAGGTTGGGAGGTGACATCACTGTTCAGCCTTCTGTTTTGCCCACAGACTTCGTGCCTATCGACCTGGATGAGTGGTGGGCACAGCAGTTCCTGGCGAGAATCACTAACTGCTCCTAGCTGCTGCCTTGGAAGGAACATTGCCTGCGCAGGCCTGGCTCTGCCCGGTGGCAGACCCTCTGCAAGGAGAGGACCATGGCACCCTGTATACCCACTGCTGCAGGTCGTGTTTCCCCCGGGCCAGGCTGGATGCCGGCCACACCTGAAGTGCCAGCTTTGGACTTTTGTACCTTCTGACCCCTTGGCCCAGCTGTCCCAGGCTGCCAGGGGCCAGGGGCTGAACCTGTCTGACCTCAATCCTGCTCACTGTGCCTGGGGACCAGCCTCTGGGGCTGGCACAGTGGAGCTCCAGACTAATAAAGTCAAGAAACTGTCTTTTCAGAGTGGCTTTTCCTTGGTGTGGGGGGCGGGGGGTAGAACATCCTCTCAGCTTTGTGTAGGTGCCCTCCTGTGGTACCTGACAGTGGTGCTGGGGCCAGCTCATCTTCCTTGGAATTCTGTGAACCCCAACATACCCAACCTGACCCCCATTCCCACTTCCTCTCCTTGTTGGTGCTGGCAGATGTCTAAGCGCAGCTTGGAGGCCCAGACATGTTATTGTACATAACTGGCCCTGGGATGGGGTCCCAGAGTCCCAGGATTGGGGCCAGGTCTCAGGACCCATGGTCCTGTCTTCCAGACCTGGCATGGAGCAGTGGCCAAAGGTGCACCACAAATTCTAGGGAGCCCTGGGCAAGAGTGTGGGAGCTGGGGTTGCTCAGCCCTAGGGGCCTGTGGGACACTGCTTAGCTTGGGCAAATGACCTCACCGCTGAGAGGAAGGGGAGTACGCAGGTGTGCACGATCCCTCCAGAAGGTAGGGCTGCCAGCCAGTGTGGACCACCCCTAGGGTTGTGTTTCGTTTCAGATATAGAGATGGGCCCCAGCCTGACTGGTGTAGCTCAGTGGATTGAGCGTCAGCCTACGAACCAAAGGGTCGCCGGTTTGATTCCCCAGTCAGGGCACATGCCTGGGTTGCAGGCCAGGTCCCAGGTAGGGGGTGCGAGAGAGGGAACCACACATTGATGATTCTCTCCCTCTCTTTCTCCCTCCCTTCCCCTCTAAAAATAAAATAAATCTTTAAAAAAATAAAGAAAAAGAAATAAACCCCAAAACGAGTTAGGAACCTGTCTGGATTCCATAGCTGGTTGTGCCAGAACCCCCTAATATGGATCCTGACTTGTGAGTAGCCGCAGGAACTTGGGGACAAAGGCTTCTGCCCCAGGGTGCGACGGCGCAGGGGTGGCCGTAGCAGGCAGCGCAGGGTCTTCGGGAGCCCAAAGGCCTGCAGGAGAGGAATCTGCCGTCCCTGAGTTGGGGGTTGCGTGCCCCCGGTCACGTGGAGTCGCCGTCCAGAAAGCGGAAGTGACGCCGTTGCCAGGCGGCCGTTGCTAGGCGCTCTGCGTGCGCTGCGTGGGGGCGCGGCGGCGAGGCGGGAAGTGCGAGTGGCGACGTCATGGCGCGAGGTAGACTCGAGACCGGTGGACCTCCCGGGTGGGGGTCCACGGTCGCTGGGATAGCCTGGGAGGGTGGGCAGGGTCCTGTGGCTGGCGCGCACTGAGCCTGCGGCCTGGCCCCGTGAGCGGCTGAGTTTCAGGCCCTTGGGCGGGTTGGTGCTGAGCATGGGACCGAACCTACTAGGCACGCTTTGATTGCTGTCATCACTGGGGAGCGTGCAGACCCAGTCCCCGGCCCCTGCCTGGGTCTGGCACCTGGGGCAGGTCACCACTCCTCCCTGTCCCCGCAGTGTGGCAGCACCCATTCCTCAACATCTTCAGACACTTCAAGGTGGACGAGTGGAAACGGTCCACTAAGGAGGGTGACGTGGCCACAGTGATGGTAAGTGGGCCAGGGAACCTGGCAGCAGGATGGGTGGGGGCTCTCTTCTCTGCCCGGGACTCTTAGCCCCACCACCCAAGGATCATGTGGGCGACGCCTCTCCTGGTGTTCCCTGACTCTGTGGGGGACACTGTGACTCATCTGTTTCTCCAGGACAAGAGCCTAAAGTGCACTGTGTATCGTATTCGGGGCTCTGTCTGTGCCAGCAATTACATCCAGCTCCCCAAAACCAGCACCCAGTCCCTGGGGCTGACAGGACGATACCTCTACTTGCTTTTCCGACCCCTGTCCACCAAGCATTTTGTCATCCACCTGGACTTGGCCACCGAGGTACTGGGCGTGGGAGCAGAACCTGTGGTGGGGTGGGGGCATTGCACCCCTGGTGCCCCCTCTTGCCTCCTTACGGCCACCCATTGTCACCGCAGGACAACCAGGTCATCCGTGTGTCCCTTTCCAACCTCTTCAAGGAGTTCAAGTCCACAGCCACATGGCTTCAATTCCCCTTCATTTGTGAAGCAGGGACATCCAGGAAAGGTGACGTAGAGATGAGGCATGAATGGGGTAGGAATGGTCCAGGACAGGCACCCCGAAGGCAGACAGAGAGATAGGACAGGCCCAGGGGCATGTGGGGGCAGGCCCAGACAAAGTCCTTTGTGACCTGGAGTCGGGGCAGCCTGGGTGGGGGGCACATGGTTTTGGTCATGGGAATGGGAGCGGGCCAAAGACAAGAAGGCATTATGGGCTGCCTGGTGAGAGGATGGGCACTGCTGACCTTAGCTTGCCTCCTGTAGACCTGGCAGGTGTGGCTCCCACTGGTGCCCGCTGGACCTGCCTGCAGCTGGACCTGCATAACATCCTTCTGATCTACCTGAACCGGCGCTACAGCCACCTCAAGAGTGTTCGGCTGTGTGCCAACCTGCTGGTCCGAAGCATCTACACCAGCGACCTGTGCTTCGACCCAGGTGAGGGCTGCACCCCACGCCCTGCACTCAGCTTATGTGTGGGCTTCCCCAGCTTTATCACTCCCCCCAGACTCTCTGCCCAGGAGAGGCCTTGGCCCTTGATAAAGATGCCTGCGCCATATTGTCTTTGAGCCCCTAGCTCCCCACCCAGGGAGGTG
Organism: Mormoops blainvillei; assembly: GCA_004026545.1. Lineage (NCBI taxonomy): Eukaryota > Metazoa > Chordata > Mammalia > Chiroptera > Mormoopidae > Mormoops > Mormoops blainvillei. Next base: position 55,666 of record PVJD01001909.1, on the reverse strand, counting down.
ATGGCTGGGCAGGTGGCAGTACCCTGCAGGCGCCTGGTGCTGAGTCTCGCCTGAGCTGGGGGAGGTTGCTGGACGGGCTTCCCTGGACCTGGAGCAACTCTACTCTTTGTAGCTGTCACTGCTACTGAGGCCCGGCGGGCAAAACTGCCTGTTATCCCCATGCCTAGAGAAATGTCATTCCCAGTGCCAAAGGGGGAGAGCTGGCACAACCACTACATCCACATCTCGTAAGTAGCTGGGCCTGTTCCAGGGAGGCTGGTAGGGGAGGGCAGGGTGACCACTATACTGATTCTCTCTCCACCCAACTGAGGTTTCCAAGTGGCAGCTCAGCAGCGCCCTCCAAGCTCGTTCAGAGGAACTGTTCCCCTCCTGAGGCAGGTGGGCCTCAGGGTTCAGGGGAACTCTGTGGGGCTTGCAGAGTTCAGCGGGAGAGGGGGTCCTGGTACTGGGTATGGGGTGGTGAACCTGGGGGTGCGGTGCCTGCAGGGGCCAGGGCTAGCTTGGAGTCACCCTGAATCTGTGTGTAGGGTGCTAGGGGCCTTAAACTCTCCAGCTGGGAGGGGTTCTGGGGCCTGGGTGCAGTGCTGCCCCTGGCCAGTGCCTTTCGTCACATCCTCCTCAGACCTCTGAACTCTGCCCCTTGGGTTCTGTGGCCCTTTGCTTTGTTGCAGCCTTCCCAAAGCACGTACCACAGCTTCTTCCCCCTCGCCTGGTGGCCTTCAGCAAGTCCAGACAGGACAGCATGTCCTCTGAGGTTCAGATGCTTGGCCCCACAGCCGTGAGTGCCTGTGCTCTCAGAGATGGGGACAGGGGAGGTGGCCCCAGGATCTGACGGACACTCTCTCCCCGTAGTCCTTGGGGCTCCTTCCAGAGGATGGCCTGTCCTGTGAGTGCTCAGAAGTCTCCACTGTGAGTGGCCCCAGTGGCAATAGCCAGGAACCCTCGGCCTGCATGAAGGCTACTGACAAGCATGCTGCTGGCAGTGGCCTTCAGTTGTCTGCCTGTGAGTTGGCTGTGGTACCCACAGCCCCAGAGGACGTGGCCAAGCATGAGGTGAGCGCACGTCTTGAGGGAGGCAGGGGCTGACCCAGCCACAGAGGTGGGTGGGGCCTTGATGAGGCGCAGGTAGGGGACTATTGGGCCTGTGCCCACCATGAACTGGGCATGGGGCAGATGGGCCTCTGAGGGTCCCTTCTCATCCAGTCCCCTGGCAGAAAGCAGAACAGGCAGGAGGCAGCATTGGGCAAAAACCCTTTTCAACAAAGATAAGGAGGGGCCGGTGGTATCTGGCCTCCAACTCCCAGCGTCAGGGGGTCTGTGGAGGCCTCAGGGGCAGCACCTGGGGTCCCTCGAAGGTCTGGCAGTGTGGCCAGAATCTTGGCCTCCTGTCACAGAACAGCCAACAGAAGCCACCTAGGACTAAGTGGCTTCTTGGGAGGCAGGAACCAGCCCAGTGGGGTAACTCTGGCTGGACGGGGTCTTGCCCTCTGGGGTCTCACCTTCCGGGGTCTCACTGTGAGTTTGCCTGTTTCAGAGCTTCCTACCGGATCCCATCCTGAGGCTTAAGAGAGTCATTGGCCTTGGCGGCCACAGCACCAAATGGGTGAGGGATCCCATGCTCTCGTTGGGTTGGACAAGTGCCACACACGCAGAGGGAGACAGTGGAAAGGCCCCGTATCCCCTAGGGTTGCTGTGTGGGTACCCAGCCCTGCGCGCATCTGCACTGTGGCTCAGTGCTTCCTCGGTCGCCTTTGCTCACAGGCGTCTCGCTGTTCGCACTAGTACTGTCTGGGTCAGTGTTGGTCTTAGCGTTTGAGCTTCCAGAGACCCTCAAGCTCTCACCCTTTAAAGCTTTGGTGCAGCCGTGTGGGGCCAGTGTGGGCATAGCTTGTGGGTCCTTGTTGGGGGCGGATGGAGACAACGTGGAAGGAGGCCCTAGGATTATTAGGCTCTCCTGGACGTAGGCTCCAAGTCTTTGTGGGCTCTCTGGTTTATCATTGCCTGAACCCCAACATTCCTTGTATTGCAGACTGGGTTCAAAGGGAGCCGCGTGTGTGTGAGCGAGCATGCACGTATGCTCAGGTGTCTGCAAGTTTTGTCTGTTCTTTTGGTGTATGCCTCCCATTGACTCCTGTGTACGTTGCACAGGGAAGGGTGTGCCAGGGTGGGGAGATGAGGCCAGCCAGCCTGCGACTTTAGCCTATGGCCCCCATGCGCAGGCCCTGTGGACCAAGGACGGAGCTGCTGTCGTGTACCCCTGTCATGCAGTCATTGTGGTCCTGCGTATTGACACCCGGGAACAGTGCTTCTTCCTCGGCCACACAGACAAGGTGGGCACCTTCTGGCCCAGGGTGGCTTGCACCTGCAGACCACACAACTTCCCGTAACCTCCCGCCTCCCCAGGTCTCCGCCTTGGCATTGGATGGGAGGAACTCTCTGCTGGCCTCAGCCCAGGCACGACCCCCCAGCATGCTGCGCCTCTGGGACTTCCAGACCAGGGGCTGCCTGTCCCTGTTCCAGAGCCCTGTCCACACTGTCTGCTCTCTCAGGTGGGTGAGGGGACTCTGAGGTGGGTGGGGGCCAACCCTGGTAACACTGACTGTCCCCTCCACATCCACAGCTTCTCTGACAGTGGGGCACTGCTCTGCTGTGTTGGCAAGGACCACCACGGGAAAACGGTAACAGGGTGGGCTGAGGAGGCAAGGCAAAGTCCCACCCACTTAGGAAGCGACCTTACCCTAGCCCCACGGGGAGGCCCCCGCCCCCAGCACACTGCAGGGTGTCTTGTGTTTTACACCCTTGTGGATGGAGTCAGTGTTTAAATAACTCACCTTATTCTCTTTAGCGGTGTGTTCTGGAGTCATAGGGCAGCTGGGTTTTATGTCTGAGTGGGGTTTCACCACTGGATCTCCTTCCTACTTGTGGGTCAGTGTTTTCTGTTATTTTCTGCGAATGAGTCAGCTTCACGTGTCTGCAGAAGCCGGGTTGGGCAAGTGTAGGTCCTCTGGGCAGTGGGGGCCACCTCCCCACACCCTCACTAGCCGAGCGCTCAGGCTGCCTCCTATAGGAGAAAAAAGCCTAGTGGAGACCCAGCGGGACAGGTAGGCGCAGCAGGGGCTCAGCAGCGGCTTGTTGCAGATGGTGGTGGCGTGGGGCACTGACCAGGTGGCGCGAGGCGGCGAGGCTGTCGTTCTTGCGAAGGTGAACACCGACGTTGACATCCAGGCCTTTGAGATCGCCTTTTTTAATGAAATGAGGTAACGGGCCTTCCTGCCCACCTACAGTGCTGGGATGAGGGTCTGACAGCACAAGGGTCTAGATGGGGGCCAAACTACCGAGCCTGTTCCCCTTCCCTGCCTCAGGGCCCTGCCCACAGCAGCCTCAGTCCCTTCATGGGGATTGGATGTCACTTACTCTCATACCCCTTTGCAGGATGGCGTCATGCGGGCGAGGCAGTGTGCGGCTGTGGCGACTTCGAGGTGGGGCCCTGCGCTCCTGCCCTGTGGACCTGGGGGAGCATCACGCCCTAGAGTTCACTGACCTGGCCTTCAGGCAGGCCCAGGATGGCTGCTCGCTGTGAGTGCTGCTCTCCTCCCCTAACTAGTCAGGTCCTGCTCTGTCTGCCCCTTCGGCCCTCACCTGTCACCTTCCCGGGCAGGTACATTTGCAGCCGCAGCGGCCACATCCTGCAGATCGACCACCAGCGCATGGTTGTACGGCACGTTCGCCGTCTCCTGTCCACGCAGACCCCCAGCAGCCCCCTCCCACAAAAGCAGGACCTCAGCGTGGGTAGGTGGCCTCTGCGGTGTGGGAGGAGCAGTCCTGACGCTTGTGCTGACACTGCCTGTTCCCCAGGCCCCGGCATCGCCATCAGCAGCCTCAGTGTCTCCCAAGCTGTGTGCGCCGTGGGCTCAGAGGATGGCTACCTGCGCCTCTGGCCCCTGGACTTCTCCTCTGTGCTCCTGGAGGCAGGTGGGAACAAGACAGCACCATACCATCATGGTCACCACGGGAGGGCCACATCCCTGGGCTAGATGCAGTCAGGGCTCTGAGGGGCTGTACCCTGACCCTGGGAGTCCACCATTGCTGAGCCCAGGAGTGGTTAGCCACGGGGGAACTGCATGTCCCTGTCCACAGGAAGATGGGGCCCTGGACAGCAAGGAAATGGGTTTGTGTCTGGGTGGCCTGGGAGGGAGCTGGAGCATGGACGCGGCCAGCCTGCCCTGGTTCCCAGCCCGCCCTGCTTCGGGCCTGCAAGGTCACTCACCCACCTTGCCTGCAGAGCATGAGGGCCCTATCAGTTCAGTCCGCCTCAGCCCTGATGGCCTGCGTGTGCTGTCCACCACCTCCTCGGGCCACCTGGGCTTCCTGGACATACCGTCCCGCGAGTATAGTGTGCTGATGCGCTCCCACACTGCCCTGGTGCTGGCCCTCGCCACCGCGTGCAGCCAGGGGCAGCTGGCCACTGTGTCCCAGGACCACACTGTCCGAGTCTGGGATCTGGCGACCCTGCAACAGGTAGAGTATGGCCAGGAGGGAAGGACTGTGGGGCCACAGACCACTCGGAGGCCCAGGGGACAGGGCCCGGGCAGGCAAGGGGCTGGGGAGGGCCTTTGGCTTGCTTTGTCTTGCCTCTGTTGGGGACCTTCAGGCTTAGGTCGCTTGAAGAGAGACTAGCTCTCAGGCTTTTCTGGCCAGCTGGCAGCCACCACCCTGGCTGCCCTCACATGGCCCCACCCTCCAGCTCTATGACTTCACGTCACCTGAGGAAGCCCCATGTGCGGTCGCCTTCCATCCCACGCAGCCAGTCTTCTTTTGTGGCTTCAGCAGCGGGGCCATCCGTTCCTTCAGCCTGGAGGCTGCCACGACCCTGGCGGAACACAGGTGGGTGCCCAGCTGGCCCGTGGCCCCGCAGGTGCCTGTGGTAGAAACTTGCGGGGTCCCCTGGGCTGTGCGGGTGGCAGGGTGGAGTAGAGGAGGGGTGTCTTCAGGAAGCTTCAGCCAGGCGCAGCTGTGGGAGGCCAGGGATGGTGCAGCTCAGGGCCAAGGCAGCGGGCATCCCTGTGTGGGCAGGTGTCACCGAGGAACCATCACCGGCCTGGTCACCAGCCCTGACGGCAGCCTCCTGTTCAGTGCCTGCTCTCAGGGCACCCTGGCTCAGTACCACTGTGCTGCCACGTGCTGCCGTGTCCTGCGTGTTGCAGGTCAGGCCCCTGTGCCCAGCCCCACCCCAGCTTCCCAGCCTTCTCATTGTCAGGTTCCTGTGGGGGGAGGGCTTGCCACAGCCGTAAACTCCTTCTGTGGCCTCACTACCTAGATCCCCAGGGCAAGTATGGTGTTAGGACACGCCAGGCCCTCAGAACCGAGGGTCAGTGAGGACCTGTGCCTGCTCCACCCGAGGAGGTGAACAACCTGAGCACCAGGCTGGCAGAGGGTCGGCCCACCCAAGGGCATCTGCCTCTCCCATAGCCAGTCAGGTGGTCCCCTGGGGGTCACTCCTGGCCCAGGAGAACCCCAGCTATCCTGGCAGTCCCTGGGGCCCACGTGTCTTGGCTCTGACGCCCGGGCCCCTGGGCTGCTTCCTGCAGTTATGGGCCGGTTTTTTGGTCTGCTCTGGGCAACCGCTCCCCGCCTAGCTCACCATCTGCTCCTGTGATGCCGGCAGCTAACGCGGTGTGCCGGGATGCCCGCCCAAGTGCCAATGCCCTGGCAGTCAGTGGGGACAGCCGCCTGCTGGCCTTCACGGGTCCCTTTAAGTGCATGGTGACCATCATGGACGCAGCCTCACTGGACGATGTGAGTCAGCCAGAACCTTCTGGGTGTCCCGTGTGGGTGGGGCTGACCAGCCTAGCTGGCAGACGCCGTGGGTATCTCAGTTAGCTGCCGCATGGCCCCCTGGGTTCTGCCGAGGTGGGGCTCCAGGGGAAGGCAGGGCCTCTCCTTGGCCCTCCGTGGAGTGCAGGGGCATCAAGGGGGCAGGTGGGAGGCCATGCTCCCCTCAGGGAGGACCCAGACCCTGCTTGCCCTCACTCACAGACAGAACGTGTACGCCCAGGGCGGGCTGGCCGGGGAAGAGGGTGGGGGCTGCCCTAGGCTGCGCGCCTCCTGTGCCCCGGCTCTGAGGGCGTGAGCTCTGCCCAGAGACCGTGGCTGGTGGCTACTTGCTGTTCTCACCCAGCTGCTGCGGGTTGATGTCGGCGCCCTGGGCCTGGCCAGCAGCCACGCGGACTTGGCTGTGGCTGTCTGCTTTGGCCCTGCGCCCCCTAGCCACCTGCTGGTGTCTACATCGTCCGGCAAGATTGTGGCGCTAGATGCTACGTCAGGCCGCGTGGTCCGAGAGGTGAGTCCAGGGTCGTGGCTGGCGGCTTGGCCTCCCCTTGGCTCCCATTTTAGTGTCCCCAGTGCCTTGTGGAGGGAAGGTCCTGGGCCATCTTCCACTCCCGAGAGGTACATTTTCAGAAGGGAGTCCTCCCTGGTCCAGGGGACTCGTGCTCCGATCTCCCCCATGAGAATGCTCTCTTGCAGCTGTGTCGCATCCACCCTGGGGCCTGCCCCACTCTAGCTCTCAGTAGAGATGCCCGCTTCCTGCTGACAGCTGCCGACCGAGCCATCAAGGTGTGGGATTACTTAACGCAGTCCAACCCCAGCTGCCAGGTGGGTGCAGACAGGCGGGTCAGAGGGAGGGTGGAAGATCACCTACAGGACCTGACACCACATGAGGACCTCTTGCCTGGTCACCAGCCTGGCCAGGCCAGGGTGTGGGAGGATAGCGGGGTCTCCCATCAGGCCTCCGGTCTGTGTATGTGATACGTGCTGCCCCCAGGTGTACATCGGCCACTCAGAGCCCGTGCAGGCTGTGGCCTTCACCCCTGACCAGCAGCATCTTCTCAGTGCGGGCGATGCCATCTTCCTCTGGGACATCTTGGCCTCCCCTGAGGAAGGAAGGAAGGCCTCGCCCCCAGGAAGGCAAGTGCCCTTGACATGCGTCTGCCACGCTTCCTGCTTCACCTTACCCACCTGATACCATCTCTTATTGCCTCTACAGTGTCCGAGGCTCACCTGGAGCCCCCCCAACCTGTGACACTGGTGAGTGGTCCCACCACTATGGAACGTCTGTGGTGACACCTGGTGCTGGCACCGTAGATACTGGGAGTGGCACGGTACCACTTCCTGTTCTGGGGGTCCCAGTGCATGGGATGGGGGGACTAGGCATACCTCCCCCTCTGCGCTTTGCCTTCCTCAGGCTCTGAGCACAGCCCAGCCTCTTCTATTCTCAGGCCCGAATGCAAGACAGCTGGAGGATGCGTTGTCCGGGACCAGTGGGCTCCCTCGGCAGCAGGTGCCCGTGCCATCCCAGGCAACCCCACCCCAGCTGAGCATCTGTGCCGGGCCCTCAGAGGGCAGCGATGGTAAGGGCAGGGGTCCCGGGGCACCTGAGCAGGCCTGTTTGTACTCCCCCGCTCTGGCATGCTTGGGTGCTGCTCCAGGCCTGTGGGGGAGGGGGGAGGGGTGCAAGGAGCTCTGTGCCCTCTTCTCACTGCCCGCCCCCCACCTCCCCAGGCGCTTTCTCTGTGTCAGATGAAGAAGGACCCTCTGAGGAGAGCTGCAGCCACAAGGGGCTCTGCCAGGCCTCGGCCCCACCCATGCTGGTGCAGAAGAAGGCCTGTGGGGCCAGAGACAGGGCCCGGGAGGCTGCAGGAGGTCGTTGGGGCCTCAGCATGCTGTCCCACCCCCATGGCCAGCCCAGTAAGCAGGGTAGGGTGAGGACACTCATGACGGCCTGGCCCAGATGCAGGTGCCCATGAGCCCCAGATTGGGGTTCACCCCATGAGATGAGGCCTGGTCACTTAAAGAACAAGTGGATGAGCTTGCGTGTATGCTCTGATTCTGAGTGTCCTCTGGGTCAGGAACTTTTCTTGTCTAGCCAGGGCCAGGTGACTGTGTCAGGTAAGGATCTATGAATGGCTGTGGGTGGTTTGACTTCCTGTGGCCTTTTCTGTCTCTCTGCCAGGTGCCAGGGGCACAAGGAGAGCCAAGACCCAGTCCGCTACCCGCCCGGACTCCTATATGCACTTCACAGCACGCTACAAGGCCTCCGGGATGGCCAAGGTTGGCCGGGGGTGGGATCCTCACAGACTAGGCCACAGGTGGACGTCTCAGAGGCTCAGGGGAGAGGGTGCACAGTCCTGTGGTTTCTGGGAGCATTTTTTCTCCCCAATACACAGGTCCTCCAGGGTCTCCCTGGGACTGCTCCTAAAGCCGATGACAATTCATGCCTTGGCGGTAGTCATCTCACAGGTTCCCATCCATCCTGCACACTGCGCTTTCACTGTCATGCTGACACTCAGACAGGACCTGGGTAGTGTCCGGCTAAACCCACTATGTACCGGATGGCCCTGGCTCCCTCCCACCTCCTAGAGTGCTCTGTCCCCGAGAGCCCCCCTGGACCTTGCCATCCCTGCCTGGCCTCCCCGGACTCCAGGGGCCTCCCACTCCTGTCTCCCTGTCTGTAACCCCACCTCCCATCCTCCCATCCTCCCATCTGCAGATGGCTTCCCATGTGCAGGCTTTGAGACCCATGCTTTTGCCATTTATCTCATTCCAGGAGAATGGTCTCCTGAGGCTCCTCCCACTTGTCCCATCCCGGGAGCACGTACCTCCCGAAGCTCCTTCCCAGGCCCCAGCCTGATGGGGCAGAGCCTGAGGTGGTGGCGGGGTGGCTGGGTGCTGGGCCATACATCAGCTTCCTGGGACCATTTCCTCACAGAATGTCTCCTTCCCCCCTGCCCGGGGCGAGTGGCTGCACCTGAAGGCCGTCGTGGGCTACAATGGGAACGGGCGAGCCAACGTGATCTGGAGGCCAGACACAGGTAGGGGCCACAGCCCACCCTGGCTCCTAGCCCAGAAGATGCAGGGCAGAGCCCAGGAGGGCAAGTGAGCACAGGCATGGAGGGTGGTTTGGGCTAAGGTGCCATTTCCCTATCACACCTCCTGTTACTGCAGCCATGTTCTCTGTACCTTCTCTGAGCATTTTCCCGGAAGGGGCCAGTGTGACCCCCTTGGCTACTGAAACTGGCAGAGAGCATGACAGGCCCACAGCCGGCCTGCTCTGAGGCACCCTGCCCCCCTACAGGCTTTTTTGCCTACACACACGGCTGCCTGGTGGTGGTGGAGGACCTGCACTCTGGTGCGCAGCGGCACTGGCTCGGCCACTCCGAGGAGATCTCCACGCTGGCTCTCAGCCACGACGCCCAGGTGCTCATCCTGCACATTATGGCGTGGCTTCCACGGGGCCTCCAGAGCAGCACAGGGGACGCTGTTCTGGCTTCCCGTCCACCCAGAGCCAGAATGGGCCCCTGGACTGTCCTCGTCCCACTGACGCCCCTCTCCCTTGCCCGGCCCACCAGGTCCTGGCCTCTGCCTCTGGAAGTGGTGGCACTGCCTCCTGCTGTCAGATCCGCATCTGGGATGTGCCCGGGGGTTCCTGCCAGCAGCTCCTTTCTCACCACTGTACTGCTGTGCAAGCCCTGGCTTTCTCACTGGATGATAGGCTCCTTGTCACACTAGGTCAGCTGGGAGGGGGGTTGGGGGCAGAGGCCAGTGGCCTCTGGACTCCCTGCCTGTTCTGGGACCCCTGTGCCACTGGTGTGACCGCCATGCATCTCCCCAGGGGACTATGGTGACCGAACCCTGGCTCTGTGGAACATGGCCACCTACGAGCTCATTTCCTCCACCCATCTCCCAGAGCCAGTGCATGGCATGGCCTTCAGTCCCTGGGACGCTGGTGAGCTAGCCTGCGTGGGCCAGGGCACCCTCACCTTGTGGACCCTACAGCAGCGTGGGGATGACGTCAGCTTCCAGGTGCCAGGATACAGAGGTGATTTTGGAATGTGGGAGCTGGCGGGCCCTGGGACGTCACTGATCCACACCGCCCTTGTGTCCCTCCAGGCGCACCGAGAGCCCATCCCTGAGGCTGTGGAGGCAGGCGAGCTAACGTCGCTGTGCTATGGGGCTGCACCCTTGCTATACTGTGGCTCCAATGCTGGCCAAGTCTGCGTCTGGGACACGAGTGCCAGTCGCTGCTTCCTGGCCTGGGAGGCAGACGACGGTGAGATCGGTGGGTGTCTGAGGAGCCCCTGTGGCCCTCCCTCAACTAGGGGCTCAGCCTTTCCCTGACAGCTCCAGTGCTGGGGCAGTAGGACCCTGTCTGGAGTCCTGAGCATCTGTGGAAACAGCTCATGCCACCTCTCGCCTCCTAGGAGTACTGCTGTGCTCAGGATCGCGGCTGGTCAGCGGCAGCAACACCAGACGACTGCGCCTGTGGGCTGTGGGAGCTGTGCCAGAGCTGAGGCACAAGGGCTCGGGAGCCAGGTGAGCCTCTGCGCCAAGCTGGCGCCCTTGGCCAGTGCTGTAAACCAGCACTCTGTCGCTATCTGGGCCTGCCCTCTGTGGGGACATGCTTCGTGAGGCCAGGGCTCAAGAACATAGATGCCCCCCAGAAGCACCGGGCCCCCTGGGCTCTCATTGCTACCATTCTTGGGACTCACTGCTCCCCACTAGGTCTAGCTCCGTGTTCATGGAGCGTGAGCTGACCCTGGACGGGGCCGTCGTGAGTGCCGTTTTCCACGACAGCATGGACATGGGTGTGGTGGGTACCACAGCAGGCACGCTCTGGTATGTCAGCTGGGCTGAGGGCACCAGCACCCGCCTCATCAGCGGCCACAGAAGCAAGGTGAGGCCACTGGGCCACTGGCTCTTTGTCAGAGATGTCTGAGGGGGTTTCCACCCTGGACAGAGGCAGGGCTGTGAGCCCCACTTTCACTCCCCTCCGTCTGTGTTGTATCCCCCTGCCCTCAGCTATTGTTGTCCTAAGTCAAGCCCAGCTGTTGAAATGGCTCATGTGTAAAAATTTTAGGTTCTCAGGATAAGGATTTCACACACTTCAGAACTACAGTCATCTTGTGTTGACGGAGTCCACAGTTTCCACTCGTGTCAGCACCACGGACCTGGCCTCTTCTTGGTCCTTCCTCTTTTTTTTCTGTTGCTTTTTCCCCTTGTTATTTACGTGGTGAAGAAACCAGGTCACCCATCCCTGAGCCTCTCGCAGACCAGGGCCGGACCTGCCTTTCTGCCCCCATGTCCCCTGGGGTCTGAGAGTCTGGAGGTTGGGCCAGAACGTGGCCAGGGCCAGTCAGCCCCGCAGCTCCTTGGGTGAGCTGTGTCTCCCATCAGGAAGCAAGTGGGGGCTGCTTGCCTTTCAGTGCTGCTCTTGTCCAGAGTGACCCGTCACCTTGGTGGAGTTGCGGGTGGTGACAGGAGAGAGAGCTGGCTGTGAGAGTGTTGGGTTTCCTGAGGCCGAGCTGGGACAGGAGCAGCAGGGTAGCTGGTTCTCCCCCTTGTGGGCAGGATGCTGAGAACTGGGTTGGCTTTGCCAACAAATGGCCAATGCGTTTACTTTTCAAGTCTGTAGGAGCTGGTTGGCGCACGCGCAGACTAGGCCTCCCCCAGTCACTGCTCACAGAGCCCTGGCTTCGGCCGCCGACAGGTTCTTTGAGTTGGCGACCGAGTCCTTTTTTTTTTTTTTTTTTAAATATTTATTTGTTTGGAGGTAATGGTAGCCCTCAAAGAAATTAAGTTTGAGAGGAGTAAGGGTTATATACTTTTCTGGGTTTTTTTTTTTTTACACAACATGTGCTTCAGCCATTTAAAGTCAGTGGTTTTCAGCCCTGGCTAGTGGAGCTCAGTGGATTGAGCACTGGCCTGCAAACTGAAAGTTTGTTGGTTTGATTCCCAATCAGGGCACAGGCTTGGGTTGTGGGCCAGATCCCCAATTGGGGGTGTGCAAGAGGCAACCAATCAATATTTCTCTCATACACGGATGTTTCTCTCCCCCTATTTCTCCCTCCCTTCCCTGTTTCTAAAAATAAGTAAATAAATAAAATCTTTTTAAAAATAAAGTCAGTGGTTTTCAGTATATTCACAGAATTGTACAGCTATCACCAATCAATTTTATTATTTATTTACTTTTTACAGAGAGATATATTTTTTGAAATCCGTACCCGAGGATACATTTATTGATTTCAGGGAGAGAAAGAGAGAAACATCGATGTGAGAGAAACATTGATTGGTTGCCTCGTGCCTCAATTGGGGACCGAACCCACGACCTAGGTATGTGCCCTGACTGGGAATTGAACCCAAAACCTATTTCTGGGATGATGCTCCAACCAACTGAGCCACACCAGCCAGGGCACTACAGTCAACTTCAGAGAATTTTCATCACCCCAAAAGGAAACCCCGTACCTATTAAGCACTCACCTCCCATTCCCTGACAACCACTACCTATGGATTTGCCTGTTCTGGACTTTCCACATGAACAGAATCACACACTGTGTGGTCCTTTCTATCTGGCTTTTCTCACTGAGCATCACGTTCTCAAGGTTCATCTGCGTGGTAGCATGTGTCAGAGCCTCACTCCTTTTTATTGCCAGACACCATTGCATGGTACAGACAGAACATGTTGTGTTTATCCATCCGTCAGGGTAGCAGCATTTGGGTCCTGAGTCTTGACCTAAGCTGATGGTCACTGGCGATTTCCCTCTCACGTGGAATGACAAGGTGCCCAGGTTCTCCCTCTGCAGCTTCCTCTAGGACCGGACTTGGCTGTTTCTTCCCAGAGGGATGCATTGCTTGTTAGCCAGACAGAGCTAAATTACTGTTTTCAAAGATAAAATATATCATGAGTTCGTACTTACCTTTGAAATTTAAATGCAGGACTAGACTAGGCCCTTTCACTGGTGTGAGCTGTCTGTGTTCCCTTTCTCCCCCATACCAAGCATTCTCATTCTCTGTAATCACACATCTACATTCTTCCTCAATGCACGATGACAATCTCAGGAAAAGCCACACCACCACCGCCAGTGGTGAGGCCCCTGGAATCCTGAAATGGGCTGGAGTGTGTTTTGTGCTTTCCTCTAGGGATGCCTTGTCCCATCACCATGTTTTAGGTTCTTTCAGAATAATTCTCTGGTGTCCCAGCAAGAGGACGGTCAGGTTCAATGGCCGATGGGCTGGCTCCTTGCGATTCAGATTCTACCCAGGTTTTGTGCGGGAAGCTCAGGAGGAAGATCAGGACAGTTTCTTTACTCCATGAGGAGGTGGCTTTGGCTAGGCAAGCTTGGGAAGAAGACATGCTCTCATAGGAATGACCTGGCCCCACTGTGTCCTCTCTCTGCCCGAGGGCCATGGAGCTTCAGGTAGGGCTGGCTGGCTTCCTGCAGGTGAATGAGGTGGTCTTCAGCCCCAGTGAGTCCCACTGTGCCACATGTGGAGACGATGGAAGTGTGAGGGTGTGGTCCTTGGCCAGCATGGAGCTGGTGATCCAGTTCCAGGTGCTGAACCAGGTACTCAGGGCACCAGGGGCTGGGGGGGTGCTTGGGGTGGGGCCCTGCCTGTCCACTGAAGGGCTCTGGGAGCTGCATCCTCCCTTCAGCCCCAGTGTCTGTCCTTGGGCTTGGGGTCGGGCCACCATCTCACTCCCCAGGAAAGTGCTGATGTTTCCTCACTGGGGGTCCCCAGAGCTGCCTCTGCTTGGCTTGGAGCCCACCATCCTGCAGGCACCCAGAACAGCAGCATTTGGCGGCAGGCTATAGTGATGGTACCCTGCGTGTCTTCAGCATCTCCCGAATCTCAATGGAGCTCAAGATGCATCCGCACTTGACTGCACTGACGGCCATTGCCTTCTCCGCTGACGGTGAGGGTCTGGGGCCTCCCAGGGTGATGGCATGGCCCCTGCTTGGCCCAGATCACACCTTTGGGCTGGGGGCTCACAGGGTAACAGAGTGGCCCCTGCCTGGCCCAGGTCAGACCATCCTTTCTGGAGACAAGGATGGACTTGTGGCTGTGAGCCGCCCCCACACAGGGATGACCTTCCGAGTACTGAGAGAACACTGGGGCACCCCCATCTCTACCATCCAGAGCACGAGAAAGGAGGTGAAATGGCATTGTGAGCCAGCAGGGCCCCGTCTGGGGGGTGCTGGCCGGGAAGGGGCTCGGGCAAAGTGGGGCAGGAGATACCCACCTGCCCTTACCACCCCCCCTCCCCCAGTATGGAGACTTCGGGGTGGAGGGCACAGACTTGTGGTTGGCCGCCAGCGGGGACCAGCGGGTCAGCATCTGGGCCTCTGACTGGCTGCGGGACCACTGTGAGCTTGTGGACTGGCTGAGCTTCCCGGCACCCAGCCTCATGAAGGTGAGGGTCCTGGCGGCACCTCAGGTGGGGATGGTGCCTGCCCACCCCGTCACAGCACGCTGTGCCTTTCCTCAGGCTCCAGACTGCTCTCCACCCTCCCTGGCTGCTTTCTGCCCCTGGGATAGGGCACTGCTGGTGTGTGCAGGCCTTGGTCCGCATCCAGAAGTGGTCTTCTACAGCCTCTGCCAGAAGCAGGCATGTGCACGCCCCCTGTGACCCTGGAGGGCAGGGTCCTGGGCCATGGGGACACCTGCCTCATTCCTTACACTCACTGCCCATAGGTGGTAGAGAAGATCCCACTGCCTTTTTTTGCTGTGTCCCTGAGCCTGTCCCCCAGGGCCTGCCTCATGGCCATCGGCTTTGCTGGTGAGTGCGGGTGGGTGTTGACTCAGCCTGTCTTGAGTGGGACTGAGTAGATTCACCTGTTCCCCCACAGCGACATGCCCCTAACATCTGCACTCTGGTTCCTCATCTCTGAAGTGGGATACTGAGTACAGCACCCAGCACTGAACAGAGGGACTCAGCAGCCCAGAAGCTGCACAGTGTTAGACACCCTGACAGTGATGGGCTCTTCCTTGGCTCTGCTGCCCCAGTCTCAGTGACAGGTGGCAGTGGGTGTGGAAGACATAGGCCATTCAACACAGATCATCTTATGCTGTACCAGTGTCCAGCTGGAGCCAGAGCCAGGGTGGGTTGGAGAACACCTGGGCCCTGGAGCTGCAGACACAGGTGCAGGGCCCACCTCATACCCACCCCATACCTTTTGCTTGCAGAGCGTGTGCTGAGGCTGGTGGACTGTGTGTCAAGAGCTGTGCAGGACTTCACAGGCCACGATGACAGGGTACAGCTTTGTAGGTTTGCCCCGTCTGCCAGCCTGCTCTTCACAGTGGCCCACAACGAGATCTTGGTGTGGGAAGTCACAGACTGCTGAGCCACAGTGGGGACCTGGGGTCAGGTGTGCTGAGCTGGTCATGCTGGATACCTGGCCTGGGCAGAGGCTCTGCCGAAAAGCTGGGTTAGCGGAGAACTTAATACTAGACCAGGATGGCTGGGTAGGCTCGGCCACTTCACACTGGATGGGCACAAGACTGTGTAAATCATCAAGACCCTGAACATGTGTAAAGTGCTTGTTGGCATCTCAGTGCTTTTCTATGTTTCTACCTGTACAGTTGAAATAAACATGGGCATTGGTATTGCATTGCAGCATTGTAGCTGGTCACTTCAGGCTCCTACTGCCCTCGACCTGGCTCTCCTGCCTGGCTTGAGCTCAGCCTTTGCTCAAACCCCAGACCTCCTGCTCCCGGCCAAGAATTGAGGCCCTGGCCTGTTCACCTGAAAGGGCTATCCTGTCCGTGGTCTAGTCCTGGTCCAGTGGGAAGTTGCTGGAGCAGCATGGCACCCCATGGCGTTGCTCCGCCCCTCAGAAGTCCTGCGCGGCGCCAGCAGTGCCCAGTGTGCCCACGCGGTGGCGCCGCCGCGTAGTCCTGCCGCTCTGGCCCTGTAGACTCGCTAGTGCGGCGTGTGGGCGGGGCCGGAAGTGCGGCCTCCGGGAGAGCGTGGGCGAAGGACTAGGATCCGGGGCCACAGCGGGAGCCGCGGCTGGGCAGGGATCGGGCTGCAGCTTTTGTTGGCTGCCATGAAGCGGGACGTCCGCATCCTGCTGTTGGGAGAGGGTAGGCGGCGGGGGCGGGGCTGCGTGAGGGTAGGCACCGGGGGGGGGGGGGGGGGGGGGGGGGGGGGGGGGGGGGGGGGGGGGGGGCAGGGCCTATTCTGTAGGGGTGCCTGCGACCTTGGTTGCGGTGTTGACCGGGTTACCTCTCGCAGCCCAAGTGGGGAAGACGTCTCTGATCCTGTCGCTGGTGAGCGAGGAGTTCCCTGAAGAGGTGAGGATGGTGGTACTCAGAGCCTTTCTTGTGGTTGCGCAGAGGAGGGGGCGGACTTCCCCGGGCCACCCTCACGGCCGGTATGCTTCAGGTTCCACCCCGAGCGGAAGAGATCACCATTCCCGCGGACGTCACCCCAGAGAAGGTGCCCACTCACATCGTGGATTCCTCAGGTAGAGCCGCCCCCACCACCTCACCCACCCCCATCCCAGGGTTCTGCCCAGGAACCGCTTTTGGGGCAGGAGGTCTGCAGTGTCATCTCTTCTTCCGTCCAGAAGCTGAGCAGACGGTGGAAGAGCTCCAGGACGAGATTCACAAGGTACATTGGGTTTTGGGGGCTCTGGAAGAGGGTGCCAGGAAAAGGGGGAAGGATGGGTTCGGTACTCATGCCCTGGGGGTGGGCTGCTGCCTGGGTCTGATCCTGCTTCTCTATCTGCGGGATTGGATTAAATTGCTCAGGGCCTCTGCGGCCTCGCTAATTCTTCTAAGACCTCTCAGTACTGAGTCGTTGGGGTTCCTGTGTTGTACCCTCCTGGGAGATGGGGAGAAAAGGGACCATCCCTCCCTTCTCCCCACATAGCTGGCCAACCCCATGGTCTTTCCACCCAGCATTCATTCTTTCAGTAGACACTGGGGGACAGATCTCATTCTTCAGAGTGACCCTTTAAACAATTCTGTGCCCCGGCCACCTACCTCCCACCTTGTAGTGCAACCCACTATCCTGGGTTTTTGGGCTACAGTGCCGTGCGCAGGGCTGTAGGCTGCACAGCCCTCTGTTCACCTGTTTTCAGGAGGACATGTGCCCAAGCCAAGATCCTGGAAGGAAGCTGCCCCTGCAGCCTTGCCCTGTTCCTTTGCAGCTTCTACTGTGTCCTAAGGGTGCCACTGGGCAAGGGTTCAGGCCATACCTACTGAGGAGCAGTCTGCTTACCATCATCGCCTGTTGGGTGTTGTCCTTTTCGTCTTCTCTGGCCATGGTGATATAGAAGTAGAGCACCAAGGCTAGAGCTGGGGTGCCAAGTTTTAGGAGTGGCTGTGCCTGTCCTGAGCCCTCCAGGCAACTTTGGCCTGAGGGCACTCATGACCAGAGTTGCAGTGCTGGGACCTGGGAGTGAGCAGGGAAGGGCTTGCCTGAGGTTTGCGCAGCAGACCATGAGTCCCAGTGACATGACCAAAGAGCACTGGCTGAGGAGTACCAGTGAAGGACGGCTTCCTGGCCTTTAAGCCCTGCCCCGTCCTGCCTGTGAGTGCCTGGGTGGTGTGGATAGGAGCCCTCTGGTAATGCTGTGCCATGTTCCCTCCGCGGCAGGCGAATGTGGTATGTGTGGTGTACGATGTGTCCAAGGAGGTCACCATCGAGAAGGTACGTGAGAGTGCCTGTTTGTCCTGGGTCGCTGCCTTTGGTGCCTAGCTTGGTCATCAGCTTATCCTCTGCACAGGTAGATGCCCAGCTGATGCAGGCTCTGTGGTGACTCACCCATGACCAACCCCACCTCTAACTAGTGCTTCAAGGAGCCTCCTGGAGCCACTGTGGGGGCTGGGGGCTTGTGGCCAGGACCCCACAGCTTCCCCAGGGAGCCCCCTGTCACCCCATCATCTTGCAGAAAGCATGGACAGCCACAAGTATGGACCACTCAGGCTTGCAGAAGGGGCTATTCTGAGCTGCTGACCCCAGGTCCCTTGGAGATATTTGGGAGTTGCTAGGATCAGATGAGGCCACACCTGTCAGTTGCACTCTTCACTTGTTCTCAGTGGCTGTGACTTTGGCCCTCAGTGGGCCTCGACTTCCCGCTGTCTCCTGTGGGTAGGCTCGAGTTCCGTTTGGAAGCTGTGGGTAGGACAGCCCCCTCACCTCATGCCAGTCTTTGCCTTTCAGATCCGAACCAAATGGATCCCACTGGTGAATGGAGGGACTGAGAAGGGGCCCAGGTAATGAGTAGGGCCCAGGGGACTGGTTTCCTCCAGCCCCCTCATCCTTGATGACCATGGACCTCTTCCCAGGGTCCCCATCATCCTGGTGGGCAACAAGTCGGACCTGCGGCCAGGGAGCTCCATGGAGGCTGTGCTGCCCATCATGAGCCAGTTCCCTGAGATTGAGACCTGCGTGGAGGTAGGCAGGCATACATGGCAGGGCCAGGCCCTCCACTAGGCGCTCTTTGCTTGTGGTCTCAGACATTGGGACAGACGAGCTGTCTTTTCGAGGGCTTCCTTGGGGTGGGGGCTGCTGACCACCTGTGTCTGCATCTTTCTTGGGGCTCCTTCGAGTCTCCTGGCATCAGGCAGCTCTCTGAGTCTGTCCCGGTGGCTCCCAGTGCTCAGCCAAGAACCTGAGGAACATCTCAGAGCTCTTCTACTACGCACAGAAGGCCGTGCTGCACCCTACAGCTCCGCTCTATGACCCTGAGACCAAGCAGGTAAGCCGCTGACAAGGATGGGGGTGGCTAACAGGTGGACGCGAGGGGAACGTGCTGAGCTGGCTTTCCCCACAGTTGAGGCCTGCGTGCACCCAGGCCCTCACGCGCATCTTCAGGCTGTCAGACCAGGATCTGGACCAGGCTCTCAGTGATGAGGAGCTCAACGCTTTCCAGGTGGGGCCCCCGTCCACCTCTTGGTGGTGCCCACTCTTGTTGGGCTGCAGCCAGGCTCCATGCCGTTAAAGACCAGGCCAAGCGGTTGATGGGATGGCTGACTGGCTAACAGCAACTTTGTCTTGGAGGCAGAAATCCTGTTTTGGGCACCCCCTGGCCCCGCAGGCCCTGGAGGATGTAAAGATGGTGGTGCGCAAGAATGTGGCAGGTGGTGTGCGGGATGACCGGCTGACCCTGGACGGTGAGGCCTGGAACCCTGCCTGTCCCCCCAGTGTGGGTAGCAGCTCGGGTAATACCCCATGTCACCGTCTCTGCCCCTTTCTGAGCAGGCTTTCTCTTCCTGAACACGCTCTTCATCCAGCGCGGCCGCCACGAGACCACATGGACTGTCCTGCGGCGCTTCGGCTACAGCGACACACTCGAGCTGTCCACTGACTACCTCTTCCCTCCGTGAGTGGTGGATGGGGCTCTTAATGTCTGATGGTGCCAGGGTGGTGTTGGAGCCCTTGCTCAGGCAGAGGGTGGCCCGCAGGCAGGCACACTAGGACTCATGCTGAGCAGGTGGCCCCTGGCCCCAACCACATTCCCGCCTGCTTCACTGCTGTGGTGCTCAGCCAAAGGAGAAGGGTGCAGAAACTTTTGGGGTTCAGTGTAATTTATAGGGAGGGTCCAATTGCACAGATGGGAGGTGTGCTGGGCGTGGTGGGAAACCGACGGCAACCCCACAGGCTCCACGTGCCCCCAGGCTGCAGCACAGAGCTCAACCACTTTGGCTACCAGTTTGTGCAGAGAGTGTTTGAGAAACATGACCAGGTGAGGGCACTGTCACCCTGCTGTGCTGCCTGTCCTGGTTTCCTGTCCTGGCCTCCAGCCATTGTCACTGCAGCCCCTTTGCCTGCAGGACCATGATGGTGCCCTCTCTCCAATGGAGCTAGAAGGCCTGTTCAGTGTGTTCCCAGCGGCCCCCTGGGGTCCTCAGCTCCTGCAAGAGGTCCGAACTGAAGCAGGCCGGCTGTCCCTGCATGGGTACCTCTGCAAGTGGACGTAAGCACAACCCCTACCTGCCCCCACTCGCCAAACAATGTCACCCTCTCGTGATGCTGTGATGCTGCTCCCCTCCTTCCCAACACCCCAGCCTGGTGACTTACCTGGACGTCCGGCGCTGTCTGGAGCATCTTGGCTACCTGGGCTACCCCATCCTCTGCAAGCAGGACTCCCAGGCCCATGCCATCACAGGTGGGTGCCCACCCTCACAGTGTCCTGGCCCAGCTCCTCCCTGGCAGTCCCTCCCTCTGATTTATCCTTTTCATCCTCCCACAGTCACCCGTGAGAAGAGGCTGGACCAGGAGAAGGGACAGACGCAAAGGAATGTCCTCCTGTGCAAGGTGGTGGGGGCCCACGGAGTAGGCAAGTCTGCCTTCCTACAGGCCTTCCTCGGCCGTGGCCTAGGGGTGAGCTTCACGGTGTGCTGGGTGCGGGGACCCAGCTTCCATCTGGGGCCTCTTGTGGGGGTAGGGGTTTGGGGAGCATCAGGACCAGTGAGCCTTAGGGAACTCCCTCCTCAGCATCAGGACACCAGGGAGCCCCACAAGACGCCTGTCATCTATGCCATCAACACAGTGCAAGTCAACGGGCAGGAGAAGTACCTGATAGTGAGTGCTGGGGTTGCGGGGGGTCCCTGTGATAGACCCCGGGTACACTCTGGGCAGTTCTATCCCAGTGCAGCCTGGGGAACTGAGCCCCCGGCCTGGCCCTGAGGCCACCCTTTGTCCAGCTGTGTGAGGTGGATGCAGACAGCCTGCTGTCCACCGCGACTGACGCCGCCTGTGATGTTGCCTGCCTGATGTTTGATGGCAGTGACCTCCAGTCCTTTGCACTCTGCTCCAGTGTCTACAAGGCAAGCCCCCACCTACCCCAGGGTCCCGTGGACAGCATGGCTGTGGGTGGGGGTCCCCCAGCACCCTCACATTGCCTGCGCTGGGACTGTGCCTCACGTGACCTCTCCCCCCACAGCGCCATTACATGGATGGGCAGACCCCCTGCCTCTTCGTCTCCTCCAAGGCTGACCTGCCTGAAGGTGTCTCACTGCCTGGCCTGTCTCCAGCTGAGTTCTGCCGCAGGCACCGGCTGCCTGCCCCCACCCCGTTCTCCTGCGCCTGCCCAGGAGAGCCCAGCACAGCCGTCTTCACCCAGCTTGCCACCATGGCCACTTTCCCGTGGGTACCAGCACCACAACCCCTGTGGTGGGAGGTCTGTCCCAGGGTACTGACGGTCTCTAGCACCTGGAGGGGGTGGAACAGCTGTGGTGCCAGGACTGGGGTCAATCAGGGTTGCAGGGTGGGCCTTGGTTAGGTGCTGATGCCACGGCAGGGCCCTCTGGGGCCTGGTCTCACCGGCTGCCCCGTGGTTCTGCTGTGCTGGCCACTGACAGGCAGCAGCTCTGTGGAGCTCTGTGACTTTCCCGGAGATGAGGGTGAGGGGGTATAGCAGCAAGCACCTAGGCAGCACCCCGCGTGTGTCTCCAGCCAGCCCCTCTCTCCTGCAGGTGCCTGGTCCACGGGGAGCTGCATCCCACCTCCTTCTGGCTCCGACTGACACTGGGGGCTGTCGGGGCTGCTGTTGCTGCCGTCCTCAGCTTTTCACTCTACAGGGTCCTGGTGAAGAGCCGATGAGGCTCTGGTACCCTGCAGTCTGATCTCAGGGCCCCAGGGTGCTGATACTGGGCCACTTCATGGAGTTTCCTTCCATCTAAACTTTGCTTCTGAGGGCAGCCTACCCACTGCCCAGTCCCAAGGGTGGGCCCCCAGGTGCCTTTGTGGGCATAGTATTGGAGAGACTGTGGGGTATGGGTGAGGAAGCCAGTGATCCCCGACCTGAATTCTCAGGGCTCCACCCCTTGCTGGTCCCGGGCAGCCAGTGGGTATGAAGGGGGTCAGAGGCAGACCTTTGAGCCAAACACAGGGGGCGTGGGCAGGAGGTGGCTGGACCATTGTGCTGGTCCTTCCGGTTGCACCCCTTATGGAAGATGTGAGGTTGGATTTCCTGATTAAACGTCTGTCTTTTCCATCTTGGAGCATACTTTCTGAAGGTGGCTTTTCTTCAGTCATGTCCTTATCTTGGTGTGAACAGGAAACTTCATTCCTGACCCCCCACACCTCCCCTCCAGGTCCCACATGAAGTCCAGTTGTGGCCCAGCTGCAACCTAGGAGCCTCTACCTCAAGGTTCATGCTTTCCTGAAGGGGCCTGATTCCCGAAGGCCACCTGATGCCCGCCTCTTCCCCCAGCCTCAGTATCCGTCCTGGCAGACGGCATGAGCTGCGGGGGGCATCTGGGATTCTGAGGTGGGACTGAGGCGTGCCAAAATGCCATGCTTCCTGTGTGCGGGGCGTCTGCTAGTGTGGAGGAGCTGCCCTTCCTCACAACCTGACCAGAGGCCTCTGTGACTCTCACTGGATGAGGGACAGCAGGAGGCCCCAGCCTAAGCGGAGGGGGACAAAACCCTTCTTGGTGAGGAGGGGCCCTATTTGGGATTAATTTTCAATATCTTCTGTCCCAGGTGCTTAGTTGGCCAGTGTTCTGGCACCTGGAGCAGAGACAGCTCATGGTGGAACTGGGCGGAAAACCCTGGCTGCCCAGACAAGTGCCCCTCCTGCCATTAGTCATTCCCTGCAAGACAGCTCCTTCCATACTAGGGTCTTTCCTGGAGCCTCTGAAGTGCTGCTCCTAGGAGGTGAGGGGAGCTACCTACCCTGTAGGCGTGAAAGGTCTGGGGTCAGGCTCCTGAAGTTGTATTTCCAACATCCTGCCATCCTCCCAGCTACTCAAGCGTAGTTCTTGCTTGTTACGTCTCCGGCCTCCTGAGGCCCAGCTGCCAGGATTAATGGCTCCATGGTATTGGGCTTCCGAGTGGCCCACGAAAGGGCTGCTGTGGTTATCCCTAGTCTGTAACCTCTTGCTGAAGGGGTGTACCTGCTCACCTCATGGAACAGGGCCCCTTCCTATCTCAGCTGCAGCCCTGTCCCTTGGGGGCTCTGCCCCAAGATCGACTGGTCTGCCCGGGCCCCCCCAGTTCCTTCCTGGTGCTGTCCAGCATTGTGGTTGCAGGAGCCATCAGGGGGCCTCGCAGCCCAAGGTGTGTGCTGAGGGTCAGTCTGGAAAGCATGCAGGAGCCTCCTCCACCCTTGGCTAGTTGCCCTGTTGGCCTTGGCACCCATAGGTGGGGCCCTGGCACCTTTTCAGCCGCCCAACTGCGGATGGACCAGCATGTCTGGCAGGCAGGGTCTTCCCTGAAGAGATGGCGTGGGCGCTGAGGCCTCAACTCCAGAAGGGGCGTGCGAAGGAGGGGCCTGGATGCCGCCTGTGGCTGTGTTCCCAGCTGCTGTCCCTTTAGGAGTCAGGGTTGGGGGAAGCGGGGCGCAGTGAGTACGCGAGGGGGACAGGGCTCTGGCTGGTCTGTCCCCATCCGGGAGTGCGTCTGTCCGCGTGCAGGGCACGCCTGTGTTTCGGCCACGCGTGCGGCAGGGGCGGGCGGCTCCGTGACGCGGCACCAGGCGGAGCGGGCGGAGCGCACGGGCCGGGGCGGAGCGGAGTCATCCGCAGAGCAGCCCCTCCCGGCCGTGGCCGTCGACCCCGGCCCCCGGCCCCGGCTCTATGGACAGGAGCTCGCTGCTGCAGCTTATCCAGGAGCAGGTGCGTTGGGGAAGAGGGGCGCCGGCACCGCCCCTGCCGCGCCCCTCCGCGGTTGGGTTCGGCCGAGCAAACAGATCTCGCAGAGCTCCAGCCCAGCCCCCGCTCGTGTCTACTTCTCAAACCCCTTCCTGCACGACCTTGGCCCGCAGCCTGAAACCCGCCCCCCCAGGAGAGGGCAAGCCAGACCAGGGTGCCTGGGGAGGAGCAAGAGGGAGGGTGACTATCCTCAGACCATAGCCCTACCCTTGCAGGATGGGCAGGGCCAAAATGAAGTGGGGAGACCCCTGGAGGCTTGGGACCCAGGCACCGGTTCCCTGGCAGTTTCTAGGGCCATGTAGGCACAGGGATATAGCCCAAGGGTGTTGGGAGACCTTCTTCCAGCTGGCCTGGTGCAGTCCTTTGGTCTGGGGGCTCTGTCCACCCTCAGGCCTTGGCCAGCGCCACCTCCCACCCCCCACCCCAGCAGCTGGACCCTGAAAACACAGGCTTCATCGGTGCGGACACCTTCACTGGCTTGGTGCACAGTCATGAGCTACCCCTGGATCCAGCCAAGCTGGACATGCTGGTGGCTCTGGCCCAGAGCAACGAGAGGGGCCAGGTCTGCTACCAGGAGCTGGTGGACCTGGTCAGTGCTACAGTGGGTAGGCAGCGGGGGTGGGGGCCCAGGCCTTGGCCAGCACGGTGCCCTGGCTGGAGTTGGGTGGGCAGGAGGCTTCTCTTCCCTTACCTCCCTACTGGGGCAGGGCCTCAGACTCTGTTAGGAGCTGGGCAGAGCAGGCAGGCATGGAGGTCATGAGGGTGGTACGATGTCCCCTGCCCCCCAGATCAGCAGCAAACGCTCAAGCAGTTTTAAACGGGCCATCGCCAATGGACAGCGGGCACTGCCCCGGGATGGGATGCTAGATGAGCCAGGCCTGGGTGTCTATAAGCGGTTCGTGCGCTACGTGGCCTACGAGATCTTGCCCCGAGAGGTGGATCGTCATTGGTACTTCTACCGGCACCGAAGCTGCCCACCCCCTGTGTTTATGGCCTCAGTCACCCTGGCCCAGGTGAGTCTGCCCACCTCTCCACCACTCACATCCCTGGCCTAGCCCAGTCCTAATGCCCTTTCCTCTTAGATCATCGTGTTCTTATGCTATGGGGCCCGCCTCAACAAGTGGGTGCTGCAGACCTACCACCCTGAGTACATGAAGAGCCCCCTTGTATACCACCCTGGCCACCGAGCTCGGGCCTGGCGCTTCCTCACCTACATGTTCATGCACGTTGGGTGAGTGAGGGCCCATTCCCGGCACCCCAACTTAAAAGTGGCTGTGGCAGGGGGCCTGATGGCTGTTTCCACCCCTCATACCCATTTGCCCCCACATGGCCAGGCTGGAGCAGCTGGGGTTCAACGCGCTCCTACAGCTAATGATTGGGGTGCCCCTGGAGATGGTGCACGGCCTGCTCCGCATCAGCCTGCTCTACCTGGCTGGCGTGCTGGCAGGTGAGGCAGGCGCATAGCCCCTGGCCACGTCACTGACAGGCCTCACCCTCATAGCTGTTCCCTTGCTTCACACAGGTTCCCTGACTGTCTCCATTACTGACATGCGGGCCCCTGTGGTGGGGGGCTCTGGCGGAGTCTACGCCCTGTGCTCTGCACACCTGGCCAATGTCGTCATGGTAATGGAACAGCCTGGGGGGGTGTGGGAGGGGCCCACAAGGCTTGCCTCATGGCCTGTCTCATGCCCCATCAGAACTGGGCTGGGATGAGGTGTCCCTACAAGCTGCTGAGAATGGTGCTGGCCCTGGTGTGCAGTAAGTAGGGGCAAAGGGTGCTGGGGCAGGGGGAGGGAGGAAAGGATGAGCCCAGGACCAGGGCACCTCCCATGTGCCAACTCCCTCTGCAGTGAGCTCCGAGGTGGGCCGGGCTGTGTGGCTGCGCTTCTCCCCACCACTGCCTGCCTCGGGCCCACAGCCCAGCTTCATGGCGCACCTGGCTGGTGCAGTGGTGGGGGTCAGCATGGGCCTGACCATCCTGCGCAGCTATGAGGAGCGCCTCCGGGACCAGTGCGGCTGGTGGGTGGTGCTGCTTGCCTATGGCACCTTCCTGCTCTTCGCCATCTTCTGGAATATTTTCGCCTACGACCTGCTGGGCGCCCACATCCCCCCACCGCCCTGAGGGGCTCCTGGGGGCCACATGGGCTAGGGCATGGCCTGCATGTCCATCTCCTGTGAATGTATGTCTCAAGACTGCTTCTCCGTGAGGGCAGGTGGCCTCTGTGGCCTGCTGAGTCCAGGCTAAGCCTTACACCAGCTCTGGCCCCCCTGGCAGGCCTGGGTGGTGGTTAGGACTGCTGGGCCAGGCTGGGCAGTGGAGGTCCCAAGCGTGGCCTCAGAGGAGACCCTATTCTGGCCTTCCCCCAGGACTTGCAGTCTGAGCCTTTTTGGAGAATAAATAAATATTTTACACAGCACCAAGCAGCGGTACCGGGGCTCTGGGGGCTGGTCTGGCCTACCCCCAACTCACTGAGCAGACTATGAGGGTTTTTCTCTCCACGGGAGCAGCTTAGATTCCTCCTTGCTCCTCTGCACCTGTATGAGGCGTGTCTGTGTGGGAGGCGGGAGCCCCTTGGGGCGGTGTGGGGGGGGGCGGGGGCTGTGGACCTTATAGTCGAATGAGTCCAGCAAGCATTTATTGAGCTCCTACAGTCACATGGCAGGTGAGCAGGCCACAGCCAAGTTCGGTCAGCCTGGGTCCTGTACTTCTTGGCTGGCCTGGTATTCTCAGGGGTTGCTGGGCTGAGGCTGAGGTCAGGGAGCAGGCTGGGGCACAGCCTCTGCCCCACAGCCCAGGTCCATAGTGCTGTCTCCATACGGCAAGGGGTCCACAGCCCTAAGGCACTGCCGAGGAAAGCGCACAGAGTCTGGGGCCCAGGCACTGGCCACACTGCCCTGTGGGACAGTTCTGCACATTCCACCCTTATCGGAGTCCTAGATGCCTTCCTAGCCCACCAACAGTTCCCTCAGCTCAGCTCAGAGCTATGGCATGCTCCTCCACCTGACCCAGGTACAGCAGGTAGTACCTGAGGGTATACTGCAAGGCTGGCAGGCCCAGCACTGCCTCATCAGATATGAAGGCTGCCACTTCAGAAGTTCCAAGAGCCAGGACTGCTGGGAGAAGTGAAGGCC
This sequence comes from Mormoops blainvillei, assembly GCA_004026545.1. Classification (NCBI taxonomy): domain Eukaryota; kingdom Metazoa; phylum Chordata; class Mammalia; order Chiroptera; family Mormoopidae; genus Mormoops; species Mormoops blainvillei. Next base: position 29,089 of record PVJD01001909.1, on the reverse strand, counting down.
GGCACTCAGACCCAGCCAGTATCAGAGTGGGCTGTTTTTCTCGGTGACCCTCTGTATCACAGACGTGGTCACTGGTTCATATCACAGACACTAACATGTCCCGTCCGCCACGCCCATGTGATCAGCTCTCCCCACTGGGGCCCCTCTGGAGCAGAGTTGGGTTAGGTGGGGCGGTCACTGGTGGTGGACCTGGACAAGGGCACCTGCCCCACAACGCGAGGAACTACCCCCAGGAGTAAGCCCCGCACCATGGCGCAAGGGGCCGCCCCCAACACCAGGGGGCGGGCCAGCCCGCCGAGGTTCCGCCCCCTACGTGGAAGCCCCTCACCGCCAGCTTCCTAGCCAGCAGCCCTTCCAGCTCGTCTCGTGTCACGTGGTTCTCCGCTCAGCCCTCGATGGCTTTCTGCAAATCCTCTCGATACCTGGAGAAGGGCGGTAACGGTAGGCTGAGCAGCGGGGATTGCCCGCCTTACCGATGCCCCCACCGCCCTGCTGTCCGTCCAGGGTTTCCAGTCGCCCCTGGCGGCCCGCGCCAGCCCACCGCACCTGTCCGCGGCGCGCCAGGCTGGCGGCCCTCGGGTTCCGTTCCTCTCGGGCGGGGCCTTGGCTGGGCGTGGGTGGGGCCGACTTTTGGAAGGACGCCTCCCTAAGGCGAGGGGCGGAGCTGCCTAGGGTAGCCAAGGGTGCTTCTCCAGACTTCCGACGTCGGGGTTCGTGTTGCCCCAGCCCACAAGTCCATCAGCCCCGCCCCTCAGAGCGTCGGGCGCACGCGCGGCCTCGCCCACCTGCTCGTGTCGGTCAGTCCCGCTTACTCCGCCCCGCGCGGCCGGAAGTTCCGGTGGCGGGTCGCCGGACCGGGCCCGAGCGGATCGCGGGCTCGGGCTGCGAGCTTGTGCTGAGGGCACAGGACGGGCCAGGAGGGGAGTCTGGGAGCGGTGCCCAGGCTCTGCCGCGCGGCGCCATGAAGGGCAAAGAGGAGAAGGAGGGCGGCGCGCGGCTGGGCGCCGCTGGTGGAAGCCCGGAGAAGAGCCCGAGTGCGCAGGAGCTCAAGGAGCAGGGCAACCGGCTCTTCGTGGGCCGCAAGTATCCGGAGGCGGCGGCCTGCTACGGCCGCGCCATCGTGAGTGTACCCGCTCCGGGGGAGGGAACCGGCGTCCAGGCCAGGGGAGGGGGTGGGGCCTGCCCGGGCGCGCTCGTCGGACCATCCGAGGGTTTTAGCTCCAACGCGGGAGGGGCACTTGGGCTCTGAGGACTCAGTGATCGTCTCGTTCTAAGGGTGCTGAGGCCGCGATTCTTGAACCTGTGCTGGTTGCCGGAGCACTATGACGGGTGGGAGCTTAAGGGCCCTTCAGGCCGGCAGGGCCAGGGACCCCAGGCCCCCAAAGCTGGAGAACTCCACAGGTCTGGGGAACTTACCTTTACAAAACTTACTGGAATCGAGAGGGCTCTGGCAGGTTATCAGGGCCAGGACACCAACCTCCACCCATCCACAGGGCTCAGAGGCTTAGAAGCTGTAAAACCTGTGGTGTCTTTGATTCCAACCATGGACCCCAAGCCAGGAGAAGGCCTGGGACAGAGGTGGCAGGCTGAGTTCATTCCCTCATGTTGACTGGCCTGCCTTGGTACCCAGACCCGGAATCCCCTGGTGGCAGTGTATTACACCAACCGGGCACTGTGCTACCTGAAGATGCAGCAGCACGAGCAGGCCCTGGCTGACTGCCGGCGTGCCCTGGAACTGGATGGCCAGTCTGTGAAGGCACACTTCTTCCTGGGGCAATGCCAGTTGGAGATGGAGAGCTATGATGAGGCAATTGCCAACCTGCAGCGAGGTAGGCCTACAAGCCGACTGGTTATGGGGGTATCTGGGACCAGATGAGTAGACTGGCCAGAAGGTGACCTGAAGCCTTTTTCTCCCCCAGCCTACAATCTAGCTAAGGAGCAGCGGCTCAACTTTGGGGACGACATCCCCAGTGCTCTGCGCATTGCCAAGAAGAAGCGCTGGAACAGCATTGAGGAGCGGCGCATACACCAGGAGAACGAGCTGCATTCCTACCTCACGCGGCTCATTGTGGCTGAGCGTGAGAGGTGGGTTGTGGTGACAGCCCCCTAGGAACACCCCCCACCCCAGCCCCAGTCACCATCCTAAGTCATGAGCACAGGTGTTTATTGAAGGCCAACCCCAGTGAACAGGAGATGGGAATAAGGCTTGGAAAGCTTGAGGCTGGGGTGGAGTCTGACCTTTCCTGGCCAGACGTGACTCTGACCAGGTCCTGGTCAACCCCCCAGGGAACTGGAAGAGTGTCAGCGGAACCATGAGGGTGATGAGGATGATGGCCACATCCGGGCCCAGCAGGCCTGCATCGAGGCCAAGCACGTGAGGGTGCCCCAGCCCATGTGTGGGTTTGTGTGTGTGCGTGCACGAGACGCGAGGGTGTCCCTGGCTTCTTTTGGGTCTGTCTGGGGAAGGAAGGTGGGATGTTTGGCCCACACATGGCTGCTTGATTCTTTGCAGGACAAGTACTTAGCAGACATGGATGAGCTCTTCTCCCAGGTGGATGAGAAGAGAAAGGTGAGTTGTCTATTCTCTGGTGCCTGTGGGTAGTAGGAACTGGAGTGGTGTCCCCTTCCTGATCCCTGACCTCACCTTGTGTGATGCAGAAGCGAGATATCCCTGACTATCTGTGTGGCAAAATCAGCTTCGAGTTGATGCGGGAGCCGTGCATCACACCTAGTGGTATCACCTATGACCGAAAGGACATTGAGGAGCACCTGCAGGTGAGGGCCCATGGGCACTGGGGGCAGGGCCCGGGCCCACCAAGCATCTTCTGACCCTGTTGTCACTGCAGCGTGTGGGCCACTTTGACCCTGTGACCCGGAGCCCTCTGACGCAGGAACAGCTCATCCCCAACCTGGCCATGAAAGAGGTCATCGACGCGTTCATCTCTGAGAATGGCTGGGTGGAGGACTACTGAGGCAGGGCGAGTGGGAGGGCCAACCGTCCCACACTGCCTGGCATCCTGGCCCTGGAGGGCTTTGGGGCAGGAGCCCCCAGCCCCTGTACACAGTTTGTGTATCTGGATTCCTGCTCTGGTGTCCCCATCCTGTCTTCCATCAGTTCTGCTGGTAGGCTATGAGCACCCCCACCCCCCACCCCTCTTCTGGGCTGGAAATAAGCTAGAGTGGTTTGGGCTGAGGCTGCTGCTGCCACCACTGTCCCACTAATAAAATCTGTGAGCGGTTTAGGGCTGTGTGCTGGTGTGCGATTGGGCTCGCCAGCTGCCCGCTCTGGCTAGCTGAGGAAGGTAGAGATGAAAACACTGGTGTCGAGGTTGAGTGTGGCATGCCACCATCGGTCAGGGAAATACAGAACCTGGATGGGGTGGGGCACAGGAATTAGTGGGGTCCTCAGACCAACTCAGGCTGACTCCCTCCTACCAGCCACTGACCTCACCAGCCTGGATGGTGCACTCCAAGGGCCGTGTAGATGGTGTCAGGGTAGGGTAGGTATCCTGGAGCCAAGCCAGAGTTGTCTTGTTGGGGTGGAACTCAGGTGTCTTCTCAGGGGGATACAGGAACCAGCGCTAGGGGTGGGAGCAGCAAGGTTACTCTATGGGTTGTGATTAGTGAGCCCCAAGTCTTAACCACCACCCTGTGCTGACCTTGCGTCCGTAGATCACTTCTGAGAAGCCAGGCCCGTGCCAGTGGAAGGGCACCCCAGAGCCAGTTCCTATGGGGTCAGTTGTGAGCAGCTGGTGACCAAACCTAATGTGTAGTCCCCATCCCCTAAATCCCTTGGTCCTAAAAGCACCCACCTGCAATCCCAAAACTGTAAGCAGGAGTGGTACCCAGTAGACCAAAAGGGGGTGGGATGTAGTGCCGAAAGAGTGATGCCCATTCAGTGAAGTTGTTATCTCCAAAGAAGTACAGAGTGTCTGCCAGAAAAGAACACAGGAGGATGCAGGGATGCTGGCACCTGCAATACTCCCAAGTGCCCCCTCTCCACCTTACTGCCACCAACCCAAGTGCTCACCATTGCCCAGGGAGGTGGGATCCTGTGGGTGCAGGAGCTGCTCCACATACTCCTGGAAGAGTACGTCCACTGCAGGAAAAGGGCCCGTCAGGACTGATTGACGTTGCCTCCAGGATACTGGCCAGCAGGCTGGGCTTGGGAGGTGGGGCAGCTTACCTTTCTGGTAGGAATACGTATTGGCAGTACTCAGGCGTACCACGTTGTTCCCAAATGAGGCCAGCAGCCTTTCGCGGGAGCACAGAGCCTGGAACCTCTGCGAGGAAGTGGGGGGAAGAGGATTTAAGCGCTTGGCCCCGCAGGGGCAAAATTTGGCCAGAGGAGAACAAGCACTCACTGAATTGTCTGTGAGCCCCAGCAGAATGACAGGTCTGGAGAAGGCGTAGCTGGAAAGGAAGGGCAGAGTCACGGTCGGGTCTCGCCCCCATCTCCCCACCCCCGCCCCCGCGCGTTCACTGGAAGTGGTGGTCAGTGGGAGGCGGCCTCGGCAGGGCCCGGTGGGTGTCAGGAAAACAAGGGCGTGACAGCATCGATTCAGGGTGACGGAGCTCCTGGATGGGTTTTCGGGCGTAGGAGGTGTGGCAATATGGGAGGGCTCACGTACTGCTGAATGAACTCGGCGTAGCTGAGGTCCGCCCGGCGCTCTACTGTGCAATGCTCTTCTTCCGGCACGGCCGCCGGCGCCCCGAAACCGCGCCGCTGCCTGTGGGCACAGCCAGTCAACGACCCGGGCCGTCAGGCAGAACTCCCCACTCCCTAGTTGCCCGGTGCCGCTCACCACCCTCCGTCGTTCTCTTTTCCGGACCCGAGCCGGGCGGGAGCCGTCAGCGTCCAGAACACGAGCAGCAAGAGAGGACGCACCTTCGGCGCCATGAGCCCGTCACCGCAAGGCACGACGGGAGCTCCGTCGTTGTGGCAACAGCCCGGGCACTGGTACTGCTCACGGAAGTGCCTCACTTGACCCGCCTACTGAGGCGGGATTTCCGGGAAGCAGAGCGGAGACAACAGATGCTAATAACTTGCACCAGTTCTCATGAGTACACCGCCTCCCGCCCCAGTCGCCCAACGGTGAGAACAGGGCAACCTGCGGCGCTACGGACTGGGTGACAGGCAGCCTCATACTGCGGCTTCGCTTCCTTTATTTGGTTCACAAGCTCTAGCCTCTCCCCTCCCCCACCGGGCGAGTGGATCAGGAATACTCGCACAGGTGGCCACATCCAGCAGGGCAGTGGGAACTGCCCTCCAGCCACTTCATGATGTGCTGCAGGTGTCCCCCGTGACTGCAGCCCTGGCACCACACGAACAAACCCTTAACCACATGGTGGCAGACTGCACACATGCTGGCACAGCGGTGGCACCTATCACAGACCCAGCCACGGCTGCTCATGGGCCGTTTGCAGTGGCTGCAGTTGACGTGCAGGGTGGTGGAGGCCTGGTTAAGGCAGCTGATAGCGCGGCTGGTACTGAGCTTGACCACCTGGTTGGACACGTTCCAGAGGCAGAAGCGCTGCAGCAGGTCGATGTAGGACGTGTACCAGTGCTCCTGGTGGTTCAGGGGAGGAGGGAGATGGGAGGCCAGGGTTGAGGACACACTGAGGGGTTTCACCCCAGAGTGCTGGGTGCGAACACAGGTGGGTGTGCAGAAAGACCCTCCCCCTGCCCGCTCACCAACCTGGGTCTGCTCATCGATGTCTTTGCGTACACGTTCACCCAGCACGATGAGTACAGATACGGCCATCTGCACGTCACCCTGCTCAGCATAAAAGCGTAGCATGTCACACACGAGGGCGCTGAAGAAGTCAGGTGGCAGGCGGCTATCGTAGAGTGCATGTGAGACAGAGATAAGCGAGAAAGAGGAGTCCACAGGTGCCAGGGAGGCCACATCTGCCTCACTACCGCTCACGTGGGGCGAGTCGGCCTTGTCCTGTAGGTGTTCAGGGCCTGGCGGAGTGTCCACAATCTCGTGGCGCAGCGGGAAGGCCTCCTGGGGCAGCACATACTCAGGCTCCTCAGCTACAAAGCAGGGGCCAGGAAGGCAAGGTCTGAGCCTCTGGTCCTGTTTCCCAGCTCTGCCCCTCCCAGCCCCCACTCACTGTGTGCATGTTCTGGATCCAGCAGATACAACTCATCTTCCTCGCCCTCTACATCACCCACCAGGTAGTCTGCAGGCACATCACTGCCCTCGGTCTCCTCATTATCTGCCGGGGGAGGGAGGGATTTCCACTGTTGGCTTGCTTTGGGATGCCCCAGCCCCACCCCCAACAATGTTCTGTGCTGCCCTCCAGCCTACCCTCATTGGTGATGAGTGTAGCTGAGGAATCGAGCAGCACCGTGTCACTCCGTGTATCACCCTTGCTGCGGTCCAGCCGGGTCTCACTACCCAGTCCTTGGGCCATATCCTTCAGGTTGAAACTGGGGGCAGGGAGGGCTGATAGGTGGGTAGGCTCCAGCAGTCCCACCCTCTCAGAGAGCCGCCACCAGGGATCTACCTGTTCATGAGTGGCAGGCCACAGGAGCTGCCCTTGCCCACACTGTGGTTGAGATTGGTAGTGGACACCAGGCCAGGGCTACAGTAGATGATCCGTAGCATGGTCCATGTCTGCGCCACCTAGGAGTGGGCACCAGTCAACTCACAGAGTGCTCCGTCCCTGGTGTCCCATGCAGGCCCCCACCCTGGATGAAACCAAAACTCTCGGTGTTCAGCTGCCCCAGGGACCCAATGTCCTGGTCCACCACGGGGAGGGAAACTGAGGCCCATGGGAAAGACAAAAAATCCCAGCCCCCATCCTGCAGGGCACAGAAGGAAGTAGATGCGGGAGCTGGCCAATGTGGAAATGAGCCTGGGGTCCCAGGGAGATGAGGAGAGACAGTTTGGACCTTAGGAAGTCTGAAGCAAGAACAGGGGGCTCAAACCCTGATGCCCCACACCTGTACCCCCAGGATGGCACTGGTGTTTGCCCTACTCTGGGGCTTTAAGCACCCTCAGTTATCAGTTATTGGGATGGGCAAGGGTCAGTGGACTGAACTCAGCACAGGGTCTAGGTGCAGCAGCTGGAAGAGCCCCCTGACCTTGCCCAAGGTCACGGTCCCATGGCCCACCTCAGCCCAGCCCCACCTACCTGGTTTCGGCCCAGCTCCCGTGCCACTTTTGAATTGTGGTCACAGAGCTCGGCCAGTGGCCGGCCAGCCAGGGCATAACGCTCAGCAGTGTCCACAAACCAGCTCATGCTGCCGCTGCCAGGCTCCATCTCAAAGATGCTGAGGGCACTGGAGGCGAGCCCTGCAAAGGGCTCAGCGGGGTCCAGCTTGCGCTTGAAGAAGATGGGGTGGCGCCGATCACCAGCATAGGGCTTGCGCCCTGACTCAGTGGCCACTAGGCTCTCCTTGGCAGCAAAGGCCAGGTCTCCAAAGAGACCATAGCAGAGGCCCTCAGGATTGGCACGCTCAACAGGCTGGCTGGCATCACGGAACAAGTGCTGGCACAGTGTGCTGTCCTTGGAGCCAGAGAGCAGGAAGGAGGGGTCATGTGGATGGCGCCAGGCGATGCCTGTTGTGACGTCCCGGTGCTCCTCAAACATGGCTGCTGGCACAAAGGGCCTGCGCACGTCCCACACGTAGATATTGTGGTCTACCATCATGGAGCATGTGGCCAAGTGATGGCGGCACTCAGGCCGCCATTTGACTCTAGCCACTGAAGCAATGGTTTGCACACAGTGCACCTCCTTGGCACGCTGCGTGGTCATGTCCCAGACCTTCACCATCTTGTCACGCCCGCCTGTGGCCAGCCAGCCCCTATGGAAGGCCCGTGAAGTCCTCAGTTTCCTCTCCAAGGTGGGAGGGTTCCCCAACTCTCTGGCTCACAGGACTTGAGGCAGCGAGAGAGCCCCTCTGTGAGCACCATCCATCCCACCGTGCTGCCCCTGCCCTTAGCCCACACCATACCTGTCCTCGGGGTGCCAGTCGCAGCAGAAGACAGGCCCATTGTGGGCTGTGAACATCCTCTCACAACGGTCAGGCCGCCGAATGTCCCAGAGCTGCACATTGCCATTCTCGAAAGTGGAGGCAAAGGTGAAGTAGTCCCGAATGCTGAACTGGACGTCCCGCACACTCTCAGATTGGCCTGTGGGCAGGACGTCAATGAAGGGAGATGAGGGGGACAGCCCACAGGGGGCTCCAGGAGGAAGAGTGGCCAAGAAGGAAGCCCTCGGAGTGCCTCTGGACCCTCCTAGTCCTCCCTAGGGCTGATGGGGAGAGGAGAGGCCTCACAGACACAACAGCCTGGGCTAGGGAGCAGGACACCAGGCATCAGGTAGTTTCTTTTCTTTTTTAAAAAAATATTTTTATTTTATTTTATTTTATTTTAGAGAGAGGGGAAGGGAGGGAAAAAGAGAGGCAGAGAAATATTGATGTGACTGGCTGCCTTCTGCAAGCGCGCCAACAAGGAACAGAGGATGGAGCCCACAACCCAAGCATGTGCCCTGACCAGGAATCAAATCTCAGTTTGCAGGACCTCGCTCAACCGAGCCGTGCCAACCAGGGTCAGACATCTGGTAGTTACACAAACTCCTGGACCTTGTTTGTCCCTGGATCCTTCCTCTGATGTTAGTCTTTGCACATAGCTGTGGCCCAGCTTCAGGACTAGGTATCAGAGCACTAGGTGAACGGGAGCCTCACTGGGCCACCTGTCCACACTCTGCAAGGAGTTCTGAGGAGCCAAAAAGAGGCACAGATGAGGGTACCCCAGCTTCTGCCCAGTCCCTCCATCCTGAGCTGGAGCTCTGGGTCAACTCCAGAGGACTGGAGGCTTTGAGGGTCCATGTTCGCCCCCATAAACTGCCACACCAAGAGCCTTTGAGAGCAGTGTCCAGCTTTACCCCAGCACACGTATCTCAGGGTCTGTCTTAAGAGACTGCCACCCTCAATTCTCCAATGCCTCTGCCCTGTGCTTCACTTGGTTCCATCAAAGTGGACAAGGGAGAACTGGCTGAAGGCCACTGTCAGGGAGCTAGGCCTGCTGGGAAAAGAACCATGGTGGGGATCAGGCAGTGTACCCCACCTCCTCTGCATCCCTGGACTGAGGATCTTGGAAATCCTGGTGGACTTCCTACAATGAGGCAACCTGGAGCTCTGAGGTAAGGTAAGAGGAGGCAGTGAAACAACCATCTGTTCAACCACCCAAGTTGGCTGTGGGTTTGCTCAGGCTCTGCCCTCTTCCTCATCCCATTCCCAGCTTCAACTCCTGCTGGCCCTTTGGGTGCATCAGAGCTGCAGCCACACTTCAGCTACTCTTCACACTTCAACCAGGTCAGCCTCTGTCCCTCCTCTGCTGACTTCTAACCCACTCTTCCGGTCTCAGCTCAGCTGGTTCTTCCTCCAGGAAGCCTATCTAAGTGCCTTTGATGCTTGCAGCACTTCTTAACCTGCCTGCACAGGCCAGCCACCTTCAAAGACTCACACCTGCCCAGCCCGCCTCGGAGGGCCTCACCCGAGAAGGTGCTGACTGAGTCCTTCCTGCGGAGGTCGAAGCACTTCATGAAGCCATCCTGGGAGCCACTAAGCAGCACATGGGCCTCAGAGGGGTGGAAGCAGACTTTGTTCACTGTGCGCTTATGTTCCGTGAACAGCTGGTCCTGCTTGTTGCGGGACGGACGGCCCAGGTTCCAAGTGACTACCACACCATTGGTGGCTGCTGTGGCCAGCAGGTTCTCGTCCATCTGGTGCCAGACAACATCAGCACAGCTCAGATTGAGTGAAGGCTTGCGGCCCACTCGTAGGTTCAACTTCTCCACAAATTGCTCCTCCTCAATGGCGTAGATCTTGAAGATGCTGCGGCCTGCCACGACCACCTGAGCCGCATCGCGGCACACACTGATGGCGTTGGCTGGGGCGTCCAGGTGGCAGTGCATAGTATGGCCTGTCAGTGCACTGCTACCCAGGGCTGTGGTCACTCGGGACATCTTCTCCATAGCTGCACAGGTAGTGGAGACAGAAGGTCAGTGAAGTTGGTTGGCCTGGTCACCATAAGGACAGGGGAACTGTCAGTTCAAAACCTTCACCCTGATTGGATACCCCAAAACTGCGTAGACCTGGGCTAGTCAGTCAGTCTGATAGGCAAGTTTCATCACCCTGGCTAAGCGGTCAGAAGGTGCCATAGCTGCCCTGAAGCTGGTCAGTCCCATGTCTGACTTGTGGGGGAGACCCTACCTGGTCAGTCCCAGCCCAGGCCGCCTTTCCATCCCAACAGTCGGATCTAGGCTATCACTGGACCGTCAGTCAGTCAATCCCGACAGAGAAGTGCGCTGGTTACCACCATCCACACAGTCGGCTCTGGGGCCTTCGGGGACGAAGCTGACGTGCTAGGGAGGCCCGAAGGACAGAGGTGCAGGGGACTCAGAGGGACTTCAAGACCGAGCAGTTTAAGGAGCCTGAGGGGTCTGGCGGGACGGGAGGCAGGAGACGCCGGTGTCTCCAGGTTAGGGTGGCGTGTGGGAGCGGTGGCGTCTGGGAGCGGTAACAGAGCCAGAGGAACCGAAGAACACTCTTCCTCCGCGAGCACCCAAACCATTTAGTAAAATTGCCCGGCCGAGCCGGAACCGACGCACCGGAAATAGCCTGTCTCTTTCCCGCCCCTCGTCGGAAGTGGTCCTCTTCTTGTCAGCTCCTCGCCAGAAGCGGGCTCCCACATAGCAAAAGTTCCGGACCTGGGACCGGGCCCGGTGACGGCGGGGGTTTGATCCGGGGCTGAGGTGTAGGGGCTTCCCCGGTTCCGCCTCGGTGATTGGTCTTTTTTATCGCAATATTTATTACCAATGCTCACCTTTTCCCATGGCCCTTCTTCAGCAAGTCCATGCATCACTAAACGAGTCCCGAATTCCTCCAATCGCCTCTACCTCCTTTCTCAACTCCCCTGAACCCCAGGAGCAGGTTTTCCAAAAGGCTTTCCCGGGCCCCTGTTCCCCGTGATCTGAACCCTGCACAGCAGCCAGGTACTACTCTTCGACTAAGGCGCCTCATAGCTCCCTACTACCTCATGAATAAATCTCAAACCCCCGGCTTCTTCCTCTCCCCGTGTTCTCCCAGCCACAGCGCTTTCCATTACTTCTTCCAGCCAGCCAAGCTCTTTTTTTTGCCTCGCGGCCACCTGTGCTAGGCTCTCTCCTCTCCAGAATGCATCTCTCCATCCTTGAGGGTTCAGCTTAAGTGTTCCATTCTCAAAGGCCTTCTCTGGCCACCTTGTATAATGTGGCTTCTCCAATCACTGCCACCTCTACTTGTCACAACCCGTTCCTTCGTTTACTGGTTATTGCCTGTTGCATACAAATATGAGCTCCACCAGGCAGAGATCACATCTATCATGGTCTCCACAGACTCCAGTGCCTGACTGCCTGTTCACACAACCCTGTTAAAGTGACCACCCTTCTCTGTGAGCCCCGCCCCTCTCCTGGGTGTGAGTTTTGGTCTGTCCCTGATGCACTATGTGGTCTTTTAAGACATCCCCGCTCTTCTCTTAACCTCATTTATCCTGTGCATGAAATAGGGCTCATTTCTGCCCTTCTAAAAGGATGGGCTAGACCTTAGGTGTTTTGGAGGGACTAGTAGGTGTAATGACTTTAATGTCTGTCTCTCCCCCTCTTAAGCAGGGAGCTTAGGGACGTCTCTTGGTCACTGCTGGGTTTCCACTCTGGCACTGCAACCCCTAACCCCTATGTGTTTGTTAAAAGAACCAACAAATTTGATGAGTTGAGAGGTGCACTAGAATCCAAAGACTGAGGCCCCGCAGGGCAGATATATCTTCCTCACCATTGCCTGATGACCTGAAACAACTCAGACACATGTTTTTACAACTTTTTTAATATATATTTTTATAAACAGGTCACATGATAAAATAGCACAAGAAACACTTACCAAATATAAGGTTATATCTTCCGCATATACAGGAGAATGAGGTCATTATATACAATAAGAAAATGACTTTAGGGGTTGGTTGGTTTTGTTTTCCTCTTTCCCCTTATTTTTTTCCTCCTACAGTCGTTGGGAATATCACAGCTTCAGTTGCATTAATACTTTGGACAAATGGACAGCTGCCACCTCCCCACTAAGGAGCTGTGGGAAGGGCTGAAGAAACTGGCTCCTGACCATTTCAGCCCAGGAGCCTCCTGCGGGCACTCCAGGGGCAGAGATCTTTGGGCTGTTGAACTGTTTCTCTGCTTCAATAGCATCTCTCTCTCTTTCTCTCTCTCATTCTCTTTCTCTCTCTCTCTCTCTCTGGAAACTGGTTACTCTCTTCCAACCAGATGGGGGCATGGGTGTCCCAAGATTAGATGTGGGCGCTGTATCTCCTGGGGTTCAAGGTTGGGATTGAAAGGGGTCCCAGCCCCCTCCTCAGCAATTGCCAAGATGTGCCAGCATCCCCTAGGACTTCCAAGTCTTGGGATGGGGCAGAACACGGTCAGAGCCCATTTGGGCAAGCAGAAGTTTGGGAAGCTGGAAAGGGGGGTGGAGCGTGGCTAGGAAGGTGCCCTTCCTCTTCCGGGTGCTAAGGATATGCTGACCACTGGAAGATTAAGTCACTGGCTGCTGCTGACCCTTAGCCTTGGCTAGGACCCACTTTACTAGCTTCTACTTGACAAAGAACTGCCCAGGGTGACATGTGGTGCTGAGGGGCCTGGGCCCAGTTGGCTACAGCGGCTGCAGTGTACGGTCCACCCAGGATTGCTCCCAAGGCCTGTGGACCCTGAGTGTTGCTCCAGCTTGGGGTCTTTCAAGGTAGCTATTCCTCCTCTGCATTGAGATGGACTGGGTATGTTCATTACGCCAAGGTTATTGTCACGCACTCTGTCCTCCCTCTCCCAACCTAATTCAGCCCCAGTGTAGCCAGGGCCCAAGGACTTGTAGGCCTGCGGATGGGGGTGGGGCGAGCAGGGGACTGTTTCACACAGTGGCAAGGAAGAGGGGAGATCGCTCGGGTCAGGCTGGCATGAGGTGGAAGGGTGGGTGGGACTTGGGCTCCTCGGTGGGCCATGGCTTTGGCAGAGGCCTGTTTCCCCTTGTACCCTCTGGAGGGCTCCAGGCGCCGTGCGGTGGAAGATAAGGGCAGCCCATGGGGCTCTTCCGGGCCCCTGTGTCCTGGGGGACCCAGCCCCCCTCGATCCCCCTGGGCCCTGCCCGAGACGGGGGAACAGCCAGGAGACAGCGGGGTGTGGCAGGGAAGGCGGTAAGGATGGCTGTCTGACGAGCTTAAAGCACCCCCCACGACCTGGCCCGGCCCCCCACCCTCCCAGAGGGTGGGCGAATCCTGGGAGGTGGCTGCGGCGGGGCGGGCGGGCGTGCAGGGCGGGCACGAGGGGCATGCACAAATCCCCGAGTGTGCGTGCGTGCATGGGGCGGGCACCACCCGTCGCTCCTCCCTGCCTGGGCGTGGCCAGGAGAGGAGCGGGCGCAGGGCAGGGCTTTCCCTCGGTTCGCTCCGCCTCCCGCGCTGGACTAGGAGGTGCGGAGAGAGGGGGCTCAGTGGCGCCCTCGCGTCCCCGCCCAGAGCCTGGCAGGTTCCTGCGACGGGGGCGAGGAGCCCCGCGCTACTCGATGACGAGGCAGCGGGGCAGGTGCTGTGAGAAGTACTTGAAGAGTTCGGGGGTGGCCCCGGGGCAGTTAGTCAGCTCCAGTTCCTCCAGCTCCTGCAGCTGCACCAGGCCGGACAGCCCGGTTGTGGTCAGCAGTGGGCATCCTGGGGAACACGGGGGACGGCTGAGTAGACTGGGACCCGGGAAGGGTGGGGCAGGGGCGGGCCCAGCCTGATGTGGGCGGGGCTAGAGCCTGTCCCCGTCTCTTTTTCTGACCTGGACCTGGGTCACAGCGAGTCAGCCCCAGGTATGAAGCCGCACTAGGGACCTCGCAGGTTTGATGGAGTCGGACTAAGTGTGCGTGTGTGGGGGGTGGGGTGGGGTGGGGGGGGTATCACTGTCGAGCAGGGTGGCCAGCGGGGAGTCTCACCTGCCAGAGACAGGAGACGCAAACTCCTCATGGCCAGGAGGTGCTTCAGCCCGAAGTCCTGCACCTGGGCAGAAGGGCGGAGCGAGTTAACTATTTCCGCTCGCGCCCTGTGGGAGCCCCACTCCTGGGGTCAGGCCGCTCGCTGGCCTGGAGCTGCCGCAGGGGCAGGGGGCGGGGTTCAAAGCAGGGGTCCCTCAGCTCCCCAGGGAGCCAGGAGGCAGCTGGGGAGTGTGCCGTTGAGGGCCCTGGGGACTCCGCATGCTCCGCTTACGTCGGCCGCTGGGTGTGGAGGAATCCCAGACTTCCTTACAGGATCTGAGTGGGCCGGGAGCAGATCAGAGGACTGTCCGGGCGGGGGCATTCCCTGCGCCCCCCACCTCCCCTGCCTACTCCCCAATCTCCGGAGGCGTGAAGGGCCGGTACCTGGCAGCACCATCGCAGGTAGAGGCTGCGGAGGGACGACATGGTGGATAAATAGCTGAGGCCAGTGTCCGTGATGCGTACACACCTGTGGTTGCAACAGAGCAGGAATTGCTCACCTTCAAAACACCTCCTCGCCCCTCAGCTCCAGCCCCTTACTCCTTTTCCTGGAGTGCCCCTGGCGTGGACTAACCCCCTGCCTGACTCATCATAGCTCTTTTCCATAGCCCCGCCTCACACACTAAGTCAGTTTTGAGGGCCCAAAACTCCCCAACCCACTCCCCACCCTCACTGAAGCCGCACTCTACTTACAGGCCTATTCACTAACCCAGGATGCCTGTTTAAATGGTTCAGCTGGCCTCCTCCAACCCTTCCCTCCATGGCCTAGGGGTAAGGGATGCACACACCTGTCCAGCACCAGCTCCTCCAGGCGGTGCAGGTCGCAGGCCACGTACTCCAGTGCCATGTCAGTGATGCGGGGGCACCATGAGAGGTCAAGGCTGCGTAGCTTGCGCAGGTTCTCAGCCACAAGCTCCACACCATCATCTGTGACCTTAGAGCAGCCAGAGAGGCTGAGTGCCGTTAGGTTGGGCAGGCTGTGCACCACGTTGACCACACCATGGTTGGTAATCTCCCAGCAGGAGAGCAGGCGCAGGGTATGCGTGCTGTGGCCCTGGCGTGCAGTGAAGTAGGCCAGTGCCGTGTCCGTCACGTGGTAGGCTTGCAAGCTCAGCTCAGCCAGGTTGGGAAGCAGCTGCGAGATGGCTGCAATGGCGTCATCAGCCACGTTAATGCAGTCACTCACACTCAGGGAGGTGATGCGTGCACTCAGGCTGGACCACAGCCCTGCCTCAGTGAAGTCGTTGCAGCCGGACAGCTCAAGGCGCACTACACCCTGCATCTGCTCCAGCATCACCTGTGGGCAAGTAGGCTCGGGGTTAGGAGACCTGACCTTCAAACCCACCTAGGTTCCTGGGTGTGCCCCTCTCCACAGGGTATGGTGAGGAGGGTAGGAGGTAGGGTAGAAGGAACCCAGTGTGTAAACATACATGGAGCTATACTCTTGGACAAGTGCACTTTATAGTGTGTCTGTTACACCTCAACTACACTCTAAAAAGGAGGCAGGGCACAGGGGAACTGGGAACACAGGGCCTGGCCAGAGCAAGTGCCCAGAACAGTTGGTGTTAATGATTTGATGATTACAGTCCAGGTCCTGGGGAAGGGGCTGCCTGCGTCTCCGCCTTTTGCCCCTGCTCCCCCCATTACCTGCGGTACGCTCCCCACCGGCATGCAGGGCCTGTGTTCAGAAGGGCCTCACACTTAATGAACTTCTTTTATGTTGCTGTATTAGAATTCCTAATCATCTCTGAACAAGGGACCTGCATTTTCATTCTGGGTTGGGTTGCTCAAATTATATAACTAGTCCTGCCTTCCCCCTTCCCAGAGCCATGATCCCCGTCAGGGCATGAGCTCAGCCCTCAGTTACGTTGCTTCCTGCGTGACTGAGCTTCCTCTCGCCCCCGCCCCTCACCTCCCCTTACCCTCACACCTCCTCCATTGCTGCTGCCTAGTCCTGCTCCCCATCCCTGTCCCTTCTGAGCCAGTGAGCCAGCAGAAGGACACACCTCCAGGCCAGCATCAGTGATGGTGGAGCGCTTGAGGCTCATGGCCTTCACACCCTTCTTGGACAGGGCGTAGTTGTCGATGAACTCACAGATATCCAGGTCAGAGACTCCGACCAGGCAGAAGCCCTCAAAGCCACGAGCAGCAAAGCCTTGCAGGTTCACGAACTCCTTCTCACCACCAGGCAGCACATTGTAGAGCTCCTTGGCATGCAGCACAGGCGTGAGGCCTGCCCAGAACTTCGGCTGGTATAGCACGCGTCGCCAGGCCTTGCATACCTGGGCCAGCACACACTTCTCACAGGCCGAGAAGTACCAGAAGAGGCCATTGAGGATCTTTTCATCTGTGGCCAGCGGTGGCCGCTCCACTGGGGGCCCAGGTGCCGGGGCTGAGGGTGGTCCACCAAGGGGGATCCCTGCTGTGGGGCACAGGCCCCCAGCCAGGGCAGCCCGGGGCAGTGGGGCAGCCAGGCTGGGTGGTGGGAGAGTGGGTGGAGGCAGCGGCTGGCAGGGGCGGTTCCTGGCAGCTGGTGTGCCCTTGGTGATACTGGCTGCACCCAGGCCATTGGGCTGGCCCGGCAACTTCACCAGGCCATTTCGAGGCAAGCATGGGGGCTTGGGGTCGCCGTCGACTCCGGGGCTGGACATCTTCCTCCGTCACTCTGCAGATAGGGGCCGGGGTGAGAAGTGAGTTCCATACTCTCTGTGGGAGGGCAGGGCAGAGCTAGGCCCCTTCCTGCCCCTGGGCATCCTCTCCCACGGTACTCCCAGAAGCACTCAACAAAAAGGATCTAAGTGCAAGCTTCCCTCCCTGATGGAGCAGCAACAGGACAGGTCTGGTCCCTGAGTGCCTAGTGTGTGCACTGAGCTCAACCTGCACCCACTCACAAAGGTTTTGACACCTAGGTACAACGATTCCCATTTTACAGACGAGAGAACAGAGGTGGAGAGAGGCAAGACTCACCCATGGCTGCTCCCCTTGCTACCCCGATGCCCACCATCAGTGCCTGCCAGGCCTGGCTCCACTACACAGGGGCTGCATAACCGACGGAGAGGATTTGGGGCAGTCTCTGGCCCCTCCACTGTGGGGTGCCAGCATGGCTCTCTGGAGTAGTTCCAGTACTCTGAGATTCACACACCAGCCCCTGAGAATATCAGTGGCTACAGGAGACTCTGTGGCTAAGAATCTACCCAAAGAAAGGGCAGGTGTCTTCCCAGAGTTTACTGTGATGCCAGCGCAGTAAGCCCTATCTCTTTAATCCTCCACCTAGTTCATTGAGGATGATGCTGTGGTGACTGTAGCCATTAACCAGATGAGCAAACCAAGGCGGAGACAGTGTGAATTGCTTGCCCAAGGTCATAGTCAGTGGTAGAGCAGAGGCTTGGACCGGAGCTGTCTGTGGGAAGCTATGTGAAGGGAGCTCCCCCAAGGCAGGGCTGAGGCCACTCTTGCTCCTCTTCTTAGGCCTCTGAAGCTGTGAATGGGTGGCAGAGGGCACACGTCGCAGGTGACCCTCGAAAGAAAGGGCAACGGGACTCTAACAGTACTACCCTCTGCTCCACAATTCAGATATCCTGCTCAACCCCTGCCAGACAGCCAATGAAGAGGCTGTCCGCTGTGTTCACCCACATGGTCACGCACCCTGGCTGTGTGGCCTGGGCAAGGCCTTCCCTTCTCCAAGCCTCACTTTCCTCACTTAGATGTCTTGGAGTTGACGTTATCCCTGTCACTGGACCGCAGGTGCAAAGGGTACAGTGTATGGCCTACCATGAGCACTTGGAAAGTGACATGGACACTGCTTCTGTGCCCCGTGGCCTGCCAGAGTTGAATGGGACGTGAGCCACCAGGAATGAGGGAGGTAAGTGGACAGTCCTACCCTGCTCTTTCCAGCACAACCTTTGCCAGCATCCCGCATCTGGAGAGGGGGCACAGACCTGGGACATGTGGCTGTCGTGACTGCCAACCTAACTTTGGGCCCCAAAGCCTTCCTCACCTGCCCGTCATGAGCCCCCAGGCTGGTGGCCCCTCTTGGGCCCTCCCTCCCCAGAAGAGGCTCCCACCCCTTGACTGGTTCCTCACTGCAGTTCATGACATGGCAGAGGCTGACATATGACATCCATAACATCTGCTGGTTGCCCATGGGGTTAGCCATGGATTTCAACCTCACAGCAGCTCCGGGGGGTTAGGTTAGAAACCTGAGGCGCCAAGGAGTTGCAGTTTGCCCACAGTGGCGGGGATGGTCTGAGGGCTGCCCTTAATGCCAGTACAGGAGGAGGGGACCATCACGGCCAGCGGTGCCTCATGGATTAACAGGATGAAGCCCACAGCTGGCCCCTATTCCTGTGTCCAGGGAAAAGGATGTCGCGGTAACTCCTTCTTTTGGGCTGCTCAGTGCAGAGAGGTAGCCCCAGACTGGGTATCTCCTGTGTCCACGGCACAGGGCTCCATGATTTCACGGCTTAGGGCACGCTGCCCACCCCGGTGTCTGCCGCTTCTCATTGACAAGGCGCGGCCGGTTCGGCCCTCAGCGCGCAGCACCATGGACAGCGCCCCTGCAGCCGCCGTGCGCGTGCTCTGAGGTGAGGTCTGGCAGCCTCCACCGTGGACAGCGGCGGGTGGTGTGGTGTGTGGGGGATGGATCCGGCAAACCCAGCTTAGCAGGGAGGGGCCCTGGAGGTGGAAGGAGGGGGGGAAGGGATAGGAAAGAAGCCGCCCCGCTCGTCTAAGATCCCAAGGAGGCGGCGGAGGCGGCACCAAGGGAGAAATAACTCAAGAGCAGATTTAGGTTGAAAACGCTCCTAGCCATGGGTGTTCACGTGGAGCGCCTGAGTTGGGGGGATGCACGTGGATGCCCCGGCAACTGTGAGGCAGCCTTCCTGTCCCCAACTGGAGCTCACATTTGTACACTCCCATCCACAGTCCATCTCCACCCTTCGGGGCTCAAGGCTGAGCTAGTGAAAATAAACTTGCCCCTGGGCGAAAGCCCACAGGAAAGAGTGGCCAGGCCCAGATGACCCTCAGCGGCCTGCGGGGGGAGTGTCTGAGGCCAGGTTGTCCCTCATCCCACAACCCCGTCCCTGGCCAGAAGTTACTGCCCTGCCTGTCAGTCAGCCCTCCCAACCCCCTACCCCCATACCCTGGACCATGGTCGTTCCTGCTGGGTTCTAACTGCTCCTCACAATCCAGCCTCACTGACTCAGCCTGAGACTCCCCCACTCTGTAGCTAAAAATTGGTAACAGCCACACTTTGGCCCAGGGGTCAGAGCTTTGGGAGAAAGGTGAGCTCATGGTCAGAGACTGGTCTTCCTGCCAGTTATGCCAGAGGTTCCTGGGGGCTAGGACAAGGGCCCCTCTGCCTGGCCCAAGCCCCGTCCACCTAGCCAGATGGGTTGCAGAGCACCTACCTTCCTGGTACCTGGGACTACAAGCAGAGGGGCTGGGAGGACCCGCTTGGAGTTTCCTGCCAGGAAGGCGTAGGGGCAGCTGCCAGTCTGCTGGCGCCTGCATCCCCCTTTAGGGATAAAGACCAGGAACTAATGCTGTGAAAGAGGCTTTTTGAGAAGATGGCCACACTTGCACTATTATTAGCTTCGGCCCTGCTGGGCTGTCCCTCTCAGTGTGCAGCAGGGTTCTGGGGAGGTCCCAGGGGCTTAGGGCTCCTGAGCTCACCCCAGGGCCAGGAGGGAGATGGTGGCCACTACTTCAGTTGTCTTGTCGCCATCAGCCTGAGCCAGAGCTGGATCAGGGTGCCACTTGGGAGAGCCTCTGTGTCCTCCCACACAGACTCACGGTGAAGCATGGGGGCCAGTGGACTCAGGGAGCATGGTGGGGTCCCGGGGGCTCCTGGGAGGACTCCAGAACTACGTGACTTCTAGACTGACACATTGCAGATAGCCATGCTGGGGCCTCATAAGGAGCTACCTCTTTTGCAGGTCCTCAGTAGGCCCTTAGACCCAGCAAGTCTACCTTACAACCTAACCTAACACCTCCTCAGCCCTGCCTCCTGTCCTGCATTCCTCCTCCCCTCCCCATCTGTGCCTGGGCACATGCCGGTCCTCCTGCTTGCTCAGTAGTCCTCTGTGCCCCTTAATCATGCAAGCTCCTTCTCCTCCATTCTTTGGTATAAGCACCACCCCTGCCTCCCGCCTTGGGACCTCCAGCACTGAGAAAGATCTCCAGTGTCTCAATCATCAGCTGTGTTATCACCACTGTATACCTGTTGGCTTCTCCCCTTGGCTGGGGGCTCCTTGAGGACAGATGGCACCACGGCTTAGGGACCTCTCAGTGTTTCACGAGTGAATGAATGAATGAGGAATGGCAGTCTGGTTAGCAGGGTCATGCAGAAAGGGGTGTGGCTGCCTGAGGCCCATAAGGCTTGACGGAGGACAGGTTAGATTAAGAGGAGGGCAGTTAGTGGGGGAGCTGCAGCTCAATTCAGTAATATTGGTGACAGAGGCCACTGTCCACAGGGGAGGGAGGCCACTGGGGTTGGGCTGGTGCCAGTCTTTGAGAAGGCACCTGGGACCCTGGGGCTTGGGCTGGGTCTTGCAGTTATTCAGACCCTTGGGAAGAGGACAGCTGATGTCTCCTTTTTGGCTGAGGTTCCCTTTGGGAGCTGCAGTGTTAAGGAAGCTGGCTGCCTGTCCCCCATAATCTGGCCAGACCCAAGGAGAAGGGGACAGGCAGCCACCAGGAGGGAGGGAAGCTAGTGATCCTTCTCTTCTCAGCACCACACCCCTCACTGCTGGTCTGAGCTCTTCACACACTGCCTGGCCACAGTGGGCAAAACAGGGCACAGAGAGTAAATTTTTAGAAGTTACACAAAGCTTGGATTTGACCCCAAGATCTCCATCTGTTTGACTCCCAAAGCGCATGCCAGGCACATTGGTCCAGAGGGCAACCGAGGGCCCCTGGCTGGCCTGTCGCAGGCCAGGTACACCCCCTGTGGCCTCCTTTCTCTGCCCTGTTCTGCTCCTTCCATCCCTGTGCCTTCCCAGTTTGGAATCCTGGGGCCGGTGTTCTTTCCCACCACTGTCCCTGTCACACCCCTGCTCTCCTTCCAGAGGCTGCACGCTGCATGTCTACCACTGGGACACTCTTCTTCTGGACTGGTCATTCCAAAGAAACCCTTCACACCTCATGACCCCCCCTCAGAGGACTCTTCCTCCATCCCT
Source organism: Mormoops blainvillei (assembly GCA_004026545.1). Taxonomy (NCBI): domain Eukaryota; kingdom Metazoa; phylum Chordata; class Mammalia; order Chiroptera; family Mormoopidae; genus Mormoops; species Mormoops blainvillei. Next base: position 7,855 of record PVJD01001909.1, on the reverse strand, counting down.
GACGCCCCTCTCTCACACAGCCCGCCCTCTAAACTATGTGACCTGGCCCCAGCAAAACCTGCACTGACTAGTTCCCCCGCCTGCTGAGGGCCACGAAGCCAGAAAAACTCACAGAGATTGATCTGTGGTGGTAGCCCTAGGTGCTGGGGTGACAACCGGAGCAGCTTGGGATTGGGGGTGTGGTGCGGGCTGACACACTCCATGACAAGCCCCGTGACTCAGGCATATGCACATCCCTGCCACCTTGCACATGTCCTAGCAGCAGCGCTCCCCTCCCACCCTCAGCTTAGAGACGCTCCTGGGGTGCAGGCTGCCCTACCCAGGCACCAAGGACTCTGGGAAGGGAGCACATGGCCTCAAGAGAGACTGGAGTTCCTGCTCCAACAGTCTTCCGGCCAAACTCAGGGGGTCTCAGCCATGTGAGACTGGGTGCCTTGGGGAGTGGATGTTGGGTTCCAGGCCTCATCTCAGCTCTTCTGTTCTGAAGGGTGCAGTCTAATCCCCCAGGGCCCAGGCCTGGGGGGTCCAGTGCCTGCTGCTTGGGCAGCCGCCTGGACCTCTCCCCTTCTTTCCTGCCAAGCGGGGGAAGGGGATCCGAGCCCACGCTCTGGGCCAGGTCTGATTGAAGCTCCTAAAGTCTACTGGTGGGGAAGGTTCTGGGCCACCCACTGACCCCCACAGACCTTCCTTGACTGCCACCTCCACTCCTCCCCCATGCCAGCCTCTGAGACACATGTCACAAAACAGAGGCTGCAGGCAGTTGGGCAGACAAGCCAAGAAGCTCCTTCCCCTATCTCGGGCTGAGATGTCTCCCTGGCTTTCAGCAGTGCAGGCCTTCCTGGGCCCGGGCCCAGCTGTTTTGAGGGTGCCAGCTCCCCCAACCTCAGGTCCACTTGTTTTCTTCTCATCAGAGGGAGATAGTACTCGCTCAAGTGCCCTGGAAGTGGGTGTGAGCTGGAAGGCGGTGCCTGTCCCATGAACCTCCCCAATGTTAGAGGAGCTCATAAGCCTGGCCCCAGGTGAGGGGTGGGGGGGAGCGGGCACAGGGGCAGCTGAGTCCTGGGGTTCCCTGGGGCCTGAACAGCCTGCCCTGCACTGTACATGTTTACAACTGGGGCATGACTTTTCCTCTTCTCCAGACAGCTCTGGCCCAGGCCTGTGGCCACCTCCTGCTGAAGCAGTGGGTCTCCATCAGGCTTCTGCCCTGGCATATGGGACCCCAAACCTCTCAGGGGCCCAACCCAGATCAGGCCTTCTGTGCCCAGGCTGCTGTCCAGCAGCCTTCAAAAAAGTCTGGTGGAAGAAGGGGCCCTGTGCCCACCTGGCACCAGGGAGGCCTAAGCTGACTCTGGTTGCTGGACCCTAGGAGGTGGCTGGTGTGGGGAGGGACCTGATGGAGGGGGCAGGCGAGGTGGCATCCACCATCTGCTCTCTCCCTGGAGGGAAGTCTTCCTATGCAGAGGCGGGGAGGGGCTGGAGGAGTGGCCACTGGTCCGTAGGCTCCCTAAGGCTCCAATAGCCAGGACTTCTCTTCTTCTGGGGTGACTGATGTACCATTTCCCCCACCCACTCAAACTCCAGGAGTACAGGACCCCTCCGCAGCAAGTCTCAGGATACCCATTTTTCCTCGTCAGGCCCTTCAGCTTTGGCCATGGCTTGACCCCCTCTCCTGTCCCCTCCTTCTCCCACTGTGGCAGCTCCGTACAGGGCCAGGTGTCCAGAGGACAGACAGGCTCTCAGGCTACGGCTTCACCTGAAGTGTAATTGTGTCTAATCCCTCTCTCATAGGCCCAGGGGCTCATGGTGCTGAGGCAGGGGGCACCGGACTCAGAGGAGGTTCAGGACCTCACCCAGCCAGGCCATCTGGGGGCCTGCAATTCCACTGCCAAGGGACATGGTCACATGGCACTGACCCATAGTCTAGGTCGAGTTGCCATGGGGAGTGGGTCTGGACCAGGCCCTCCATTGGGGTAAGGGGGCTGTGGGAAGGCCTGGCAAGGCCTGGCAGGGCCTAACGCTCAGCGGCCACCGCCAGGGAAGGGGCTGCGGTTACGTAAGCCCTCGGGGATAGCAGAGGCGCTGTCTCAAGACCCCCTCCCCATCCTTTCATTGTGGTCGCATCCCTGGCGTAGCCTGGCCCGTCCCCACCCCGCAGCCTGTCCGGGAGCACACACCTTACCTCGGCCCGGGCTCCTGGCTCATGCCACGCTGTTTGCCGGGCGTCCTCCCGTCATGGGGAGCCCGGCATGGGCGCTGCCGAAGCGGGAAGGCGGCGGAGGTGTTGGCCTGGCCAGCAGGGCCCGGCCGCGCCCCGCGCCCGGTGTCCCGGCCTGGCCGGCCACCTCGGCCGCACCCCGAGAGGAGCTCCCCGGTGGGAGAGGATCAGCCCGCCCCAAGCCTCCCACCGGGGAGGCTGAGGCTGTGCCCAGATAAATAAGGCCGCTTTGCAGGGAGCCAGGCGGGCGTCTTCTCCCTCCCCTCGCCCTCCTCCCCGCGCTCCTCCTCCACCCTCCTCCCTACGCTCCTCCGCGGTAGCAGGCGGCGCCACGCGCGCGCCCCCCGCCTGGCCCTGCACGCCGCGCCCTCGCGCTCTCGGTGCTGGGAGCCAATCCGGGTTGGGGAGCCAGGGAGGAGCGCGGAAGATGCCGAGCCCCGCCCCGCCCTGCCGCGCGCACAGCGCGCTCCCGCCGCGGCGCCCACGGGCACGCGCCAGTTCCGGCACGCACCCTGCCCCCACCATCGCCGCGGGCGCCCTCACAATAACAAACCCGGGCGCGCGGCTGCGAGGGGGACTGGAAGGAAGGGCAAGAGGAGGGCAGGGCGTGCGGCTGGAGAGCGAGTCTGGAGCTAGTCCTTCCTGCGGGGAGAGGTGGGAACCCCTAATTCTGAGGTGCAAAAAGAAAACGAGCCCTTTGGCACTGGCTGTTGGCTGAGGGCTGTGCGATCGGTCCTACCATGCTCAGGGTCTGTCCATGCGTCCTAATCCTTGGCTTCCACCTGCGGGGACAAGATAGGCCTGACCTTTACCCATCCCGCACCTCCTGCAGAGTGGGCGGCCAGTCTTCTTTCAAGGGCCTCACATCTGCGCACCTGCTGGGTGTCAGGCCCAGGAACACCACTTAGTGGAAGACACACACCCGCATAGCTGAGAAACAAGTGATCAGCAGATTATTTCAGACTGACATTTTGAGTGCAACGAAAGTTGAAGAGGACCACGTGATGATAGGGCTCCTAAGGACATGAGACTTAAGTTGAGACCGCCCCCACCAAGAGTGAAATAGTGAAGTGGTCCAGGAACGGATGTGCAAAGGTCATGAGGCCTTAAGGAACCTGGGAAGCTCCCCCTGGAGTAGACTGGAGGCTGAGGTGGCGGCTGCTTTGTAAGGACCAGGCGGGGAAAGAAGGCACAGGAGGTGGGATGTGGCAGGTAGGTGTGGAGGGCTGTCTGGGCCATCTTGCCAGCCCTCCCAGCAAACTCGGAGGAGGACGAAGCTAATAGTACCTATCTTGAGGTCTCTTGAGATCAGAGACAGTGAAGGGACCAGATGTGGGGAGAGCAGAATAGGGTCTTCGCATCAGGGAAGAGCCTCAGGGCTGGGAAGGGGGCTCCCTGAGAGAGTCCACGGAAATTAAGCCAGCTGGTGTTTGGTGTTTGCAGTGTTATAACCGGAAGCAGGGCCCAGTGAAGATGGGGGTGGCCGGAGGGGGAACCGGGCTGGCTGGACCTTGGCTGGTTTGGGGGCTGGTGCTGTTCTTGCTGTGTGGGACACTGGCTTTGGAGCAGGTAGCTCTCTGGTGTGGCAGGGACTGAAGAATCAGCCTTGCCCCTGTGCTGACACGAATGAAAGGAGGAAGCTTGGGGTGGGCGGGCAGGATGGGATGTGTGAAGACGTTTGGGGTGACTAAAAAAGTGTTGTCCAATCCATCTAGTCACCTCTGGCATGTGAGTCTGGCAGCTCAGCTGGCCTTCCAGCTCAGCCTCTATATCTACCCCATGGGCACAGGCGCAGGCTGGCATGGACCCCGATGTGGACAGTGGCCTGGCTGGCAGGCAGGGTTTCATCTAATGCCCGGGGAGGGGTGGCTCTTGCCCCTCAGCAGGTGTCAGGGCCTTAGGCAGAGAGCAAGCTGTGTCCTCAAGGGGGCCCGAGAAGTCTTCCTGTTTTGAATGAATCTGAGCAAAGAGCAGCTACTCAGAGGGATGCGAAATGTGCTGTGGAAGGCCTGCCTCCTGAACACCTGTGGACAGCTTGCCTCTCTATCTCCGTCACCCCTCCCTGTGCCAGGTGTCTCTCTTCTCCATGGCTGATGGCAGCTACCTCCTCAATGGCCTAACCCTGCTGCCCCCTACCTGTACTCCCCATGGTACAGATGGATGACTTTACAGTGCACATATGGTCCCCCTCCTCCCAGGGCTCGGTCCTGCAGCCTACCAAGCCCTGAGTCTCCAGAACTGCCAGCCCGCAGCCTTGCCCCTTATTCTTGGAGCTCCTGCCACACTGGCCTTCCTCCAGGGCCAGGAGGGTACTAAGTTCCTCACCGACGGCATTAACTCACCTGGAGCACCCTTCCCTTGTCTTGATGCCTGGGCATGAAGGAGTCTCCCCAGGATAGGCCAGTGGGGGATTCCAGCTCTGGTATCATGGGAAACGAGGACTGAAGGCTTTTGGCCCATCCTGCCCTTAGACATTGGGATTAAGAACGAGGGAGCCACTGTCACATCAGGGAATGGGGATGCCCTTAATGAGGTCATCTCTCATGGCTCTCAAGGCCTGGGGCGGTGGCTGTGAAACACCCTGAGGTTCCTCACAGGAGGCTCCCTGGCCTTTCCTGGGCGGGGGCCAGGGGGAGGCTCTGGGGCGGCATGTGCACCCTGGAGCCAACAGCCTAGGCCCAAATATTCTCTCCCTGAGTGGGGCCTCAGGCAAGTATTTCCTCCCCACCCAGGGAAATGGGTCTGGGGTCTCAGGGGTGCCGTGACGATCCCAGCACAGCGCAGGTGGTGAGAGCCTCATGCCTCATAGTAATTAGGATGGCTCTGAAGCCTCCTACTGTGAAGCCATGGGATGGACACTGTGCCCCTCACTGCCTCAGGCCCCACCCAGAGGCAGGGGCCCTTACAGTGCCCGGGGAAGGGCCCCTGTAGGGTGGGCAGGCCTCGGACGTGTTTGGCTGTCCCCCATACTCCACAGCCAGAACGGACACCCACAAGAATGAGAACCTCTCAGCCTGGGGTGGCCGTGGTGGCCCTGGATGGACGCTCGCAGGTAGTGCGTCTCTCTGCAGCTTTCTAGCTTCTGTTTCCTGCCTTCCTTCCCCCTCCTCCTGGGACCAAGGTCCCACCTACCAGGGGAAGGGGGCGGAGTAGTCAGGGCTGAGGATGACTCAGGGCCTAGCTGTCACTAAGGCAACCGTGTCGCCTAGCAATGGCAGTCTCCTGGTAACAGATGTCTCCTAGCAATGGGATATTTTCCCAGTCCTGGCTGGAGTCTGGCAGTTATTTTTAGCTCAGCGGCAAATCAATCGCAACTGCATTTTTGGCTCCTGGAGAAGATGCAAGGTGTGTGTGTGTGTGTGTGTGTGTGTGTGTGTGTGTATTTCTTGTCAAAGGGAGGAAAATATCCCAGCTACAGAAACTTGCCCCATGTCCTGAGGTGCAGGCTCATAGCTTGCGAGGCCAGATTCCGCCTGGAGTGGATGTCAGGGAGTGGGGTGCAGGTGAAGGGGAGCCAGCCAGGGGTTGCACAGGCTGCTCAGAAGAGTTGGCAGATATGACCATCTCCCTGATGGGGTCTCTGGGAGGGTTAATCACTTCAGCACCCTGGGGCTCCCTCGGTCAGGCTGGGCAGAGGTGATCCAGGCCTGTGCTCATGGCACCATCAGGGCACACCGGTGGGTGGCCCAGGTCCTGGCCCCCGCTGGCCCTCAGTTGTGGACACTACCTGTTGTCTCTAGCCCCCAGCCCCACCCAGGGGAGCAGGCGGTTCTGGATGCATCGGTCGGGGCAGCCGCAGACTCAGCTGGTGACTTGGGTGGGGCTGGTCTCTGCTTGGCCTGCATCTCTCCCTCTGCCCTGCTTTTGCAGAATCGGGTGCCCAAGGGGGAGGTCATCAACCAGGGGGAGGCTGATGCCTTTGGGCTCTCTCACTGTTTCCACAGGGGCCCTGTTTGCTGTCCTCTTGAGGTCAATTCCAAACTCTCCCCTGGGTGATAAGCTTGGGGCTGGCCTGGCCTACCACCCGCTGGCCACCTTTCTGGGTCCTGGTCTGCCCTGAGTTCTGTCCTGGCCTTCAGGCCCTTGCCCTTTGTTCTCGGACTTGGGGGGCTCTTCCCTGGGTTTTGTGTTGCTCCTGCAGGCGCCTGACTAGACCAGACCCCGCCTTGCTCCTTGCCTGGGCCCCCAGCACTGCAGGCTTCCTGGCAGGTGCCCTTCAACCTGCGGGGTTGCCTCCGCTGCTGGAGGTCAGTGCCACCTGTCCCAGGCACTGTGCAGGGCAGCGCTCACCTCGGACAGCGCTCCTTGTCCCAGTATCAGCTCCAGCCTTTCGCCAGAACCTAGGTTTTGCGTGGGAATGGAGAGAGGCCCTTTTTCGAGGGTCAGGGCACTGAGGGTCTGGAGCTTGGATATGCGAAGGAGCCTCCAATCTGAGCACAGACATCGGGGACTTGCCTGCAGTCTGGAATATTATTCATCCATTCACTCATTCACTCACTGGCGTATACACTCAATCTCCAGGTACTTACTGGGCACCTGCCGTGTGTCTGGTTCTGCACTCACAGCAATCGAGGCCAGACATGGCCTTCAGAGCTCCCTGTCCCTTAGGCAGCAGACTTCCGACGGCTAACAACATCTAGGTGCTTTCCTGGGTGGGGCCAGGAGCTATGAGGACAGGTGGCCCCTGTTCAGTCGGGTCTTCTGTAGGTTACGACATCATTGCTGGGCCCCTCAAACAAGAGTCTGGGGCACAGGAAAGGGAAGCCTGGTGAAGAGACAGATCAGGGCCCGGTGTGTGCCCCTTCTGAACCAGATCACTGCCAGGAATCTGTCCCTTGCACCCACAGACACTGAGCCATTATCTAGGGCTAGGTTTGGGGTGGGGAGCCAGGGGCCCTAGGCTGGCTGGGAGTGGGGCTGAGGCTTTCTTTATGCTGCCACTAGAGGGAGCATGGAACCCACTCTTTGCCTCAGAAGCCTACGCAGGGGCTGCCCAGCCCTTAGTGACGGGCGTAAGTGGACCCACTGCCTTGGCAAGAGCAGCCGTGGTAGCTGACCCGTTGCCCTCTTCTTCTTTCTACAGCGCCTCTTTTGCTTTCTATTGCTCAGCCCCAGGTCCTGACCACGCCTCTTTATTTTTAATGGGGCACAATACACATAATGTACAGCAACCATCTTAACCAGTTTTAGTTGTACAGCTCAGCAGTGTTTAAGTACATTCCCGTTGTAATGCAGCATCACCACCATCCATCTCCAGAATGTTTCATCTTTCCAAATTAAAACTCTGCCCCATTAAGCACTAACTCTTCATGTCCCCTTCTCCCAGCCCCAGCCCCCACAATTCTATGTCTCTATGAATTAGGAACCTCACAGAAATGGAATCATACATTTGCTATTTGGTGACTAGCTTATTTCACAAGTGTAATGTCCTCAAGGTTCACCCGTATTGTAGCATGTGTCAAATTTTCCTTCCTTTTAAAGGCTAAATTATATATATTCCACTTTATCGATAGACCACATTTTGTTTGTGTGTTCATCCGTTGATGGACACTTGGGTTGCGGCCACCTTTTGGCTATTGTGATAGTGATAGCTGGTGGTTCTCACCCTACCAGCGGAGCCTTGTAGGCGTCTCACCTTTC